>JAOYMZ010014395.1:0-20058 GCA_025802335.1 Pinguicula primuliflora
CGTTTAACGGAGGGTTATAAATCCTCTTGGGTTAAGTAGTCCTAAATAGGGTTTTAGAAATTTCTGGCGACGAAGTCGCCGGAAATCTGACCAAAGCATGGGCATTTTCATATACAATGTATAAGCTTTCCAATGATGCGACCAATTTCGAAAATGGATGACTAATTGAAAAAATTGTACACGCATTGGGAAAACTGACCATAGGATCTAAACTGTATATATATATATATATATATCTTAGCATTGTTACAGGAAGGTGAACATTGTTAACTATCAAAAAAGAGATTGAAAATAAATCTAAGCAATGGCTACAGCTTCAGGAAGCTCAATTGCGCATGAGAAGCTTCTTATGCAGAAATCTCGATCTAAATGGATAAGAGAATGAGACAATAACACTCACTGCCTGGAAAATTCCACATAGAACTGAAGAAGAGCCGCCTGGAAAATCAAATCAGGGGTCTGAACATTAATGGGAACTGGACTGAGGATGTTAAGAAGTAAAGCAAGGAGTTAAAAAAGTTCTTCAAAGGCCAATACATGAGAGAGTACTAGCTAAGACCAAAATTATAAATGGAGACAGAAAGAAAGGTTTCGGATGAATTCAACATTGAGCTCATTGCTATGTTCACTGAGGATGATATTAAAGTTGTTGTTTGGAGTTGCTCCGCAAATAAAAGTCCTTAACTGGATGGATTTAATTTCCACTTTATGCAAAGCAACTGAAAACTTTTAAGGGTATGAAATAGGCTTCATGCAGGAGTTTGTTATGACCACAATAAATGGAGTCAAAGGTTCAGAGTACCTAGCTCTTGGCCCTTGAAGAAGTTTGAAGGATGATTCAAAGAATCCAACCCTTATCATTTATTCATAATTATTATGTGTTGCTTAGGTTACCATTCCTTCTCCTATATAAAGGACTCTATTGTATCAAATAATCTAGATTATGAATGAAATGAATTGAGAAGATTCTCTTGAGTGTGATAGGTGGTGTGCTCCCCTTAGAGTGCATAGGTGGTGTGCTCCCTTAGAGTTCATAGGCAGTGTGCTCCCTTAAAGTTCATAGATTGTATCCTCCCTTAGAGTTTACTTTTATCCTACTATTTCTACTCGATAAGATCTTGGGTTCATAACAGAGTTTTACAGAACTAACAAAATCGCTGATGGACTTGTTTCCACAGCGATAGTGTTGGCACCTAAAGTCAAGAATCCTATCTCCCTCTCAGATTACAGGCCTATATCACTTGTGGGGCGCTGTTTCAAGATCTTGAGTAAGCTGTTTACTACTCATTTCATTAGGATCATGGGAAAGGTTATATTGCCAAACCAATCTGGATTTTTAAAAAACGGACAGATTTTAGATTGAGTATTTATAGCAAATAAAGTCATACATACATACAGAAGCAACTAACATCCTCTGGTCCTTTTTAAGGTGGACTTCAGGAAAGCCTTCGACACAGTTGACTGAACTTTCCTGCCGGATATGCTTCAAAAGGTTGGTCTTCGAAATGGTTTATGGTCTTCAAGTAAACTTTCTTAAAGTGATCTCATGTGACTGAATATTTAAGAGACTAACCTACAACATTATGCAGAAATTATGAGATGCCAAACTGTGTGTCTGCCCTTTCTATATCTTGGGTTACCCATTGGTGACAATCCTAGCAGACGAAGAATGTGGAATAACCTGATTCAAAGCATGAAACAACCACAGCAATCCTATTCGTTGGATAAGGTGGCCGGACTTATGCTTGGAGATAAGGAAAGGAGGCCTTCGAATGAATGATCTTAGAGATATGGATGCTGCACTGGTGGCTAAATGGTATTGGCATCTTATCACTGATCCTAATAGCTCATGGGCAAGAATTGTTTCGGTAAAATACTTCCACCGAACTCATTACATTGCAGATCTTTAGCTACAAACCATCTGCTCTAATTATGAAAGGACATCGGGACACAGTCTGCAGAAGCTAACTTGTTCTGCAACGAGATTATTCTAACAGTTGCATCAGGTAAAACTGCCTTACTCTGGAAATCTCATTGGACGGAGGAAGGTACATTGGCGATAGTATCCAGTGATCTATTCATGCTGGCTAACAACAAGGACATAACAATAAAGGATTGGTGCACCATCACTGGTGCTAACAATGCTACAAACCTGGAAGACATAATTTCTATGCTTTTTTGGCGACGACTCAGGAACTGGGAGCAGGAGAGACTCAGCCATCTCCTATATATTACAAGGCATAACGCCTCCATTGAAGACTCCTCGGATAAATGGAATTGTCCCCTGGAGCCAACTAGAAACTACTCCCGTGCTTCAGCCTACAAGGCTATCCAAAAGACTAAACTACAGCAGGATCAGGTGGTGAGGAAGAAACTAAAACAAGCCTGGAACAATATATCTCCCAAGAGGATCCAGATGTTCACTTGGAGTATGTTGCAAGATCGTATACCTTCTATGGAAAACCTAGTAACCTGAGGAGTGCAAGTTGAAGAATTTATTCAACGTTGTGTTTGGTGTGCTCGAGAAATCGAAACGAACACACATCTATTCATCTCCTTTGAACATGTTGCTGAGACTTGGGAAAAAAATCGCTAGATGGCTAGGTATCCTTCTTACATCACATAATACATTATACACCTACTTCTCTATGTTTTTGCAGAGACGTTCTGAAGTGAAATGGAAAAAGTTGTGCCTAGTAATATGGAGTGCAGTCATATATTTTTTTATAGAAGGAGAGGAATTGTGTTCGGTTTGATGAAGACGGCATGGAGAACGTGTTTGAAATTGTTAGGCTCTTTGTATGGCACTGGTTCCAGGCAAGACTGGTGATAGACTCGAATATGGCAATATCAAATTTGAAGAAAAAACCAGATATAGTACTATGCACCTGACCGTGGCTTGATGAAGACCCACACTACTTGACCATAACTGTTTCACTGAAAACTATTTTTGTGGTTACCTTAGGCTGATTTTATTCTTAAGATAGTGTAAACCTGTACATTGAGGCGGGCGCTGTGAAAGGGTGTGATGAAGACTTTGTAAATAATTTAGTTTAATTAAGTAATGTGATTGATTTACCAAAAAAATGATCAATGGGCAAGACTGGGTATATACTCTGTCAATGTCTCCCATTTCCCTTTGGAACGTAAGACCAATTAGTATAATGATCGAGACCACCCCACATTTGTAACATACCCAGTAAATTTCGCCTTAGGCAGGGTATGGAGAGGGTAAGATGTACGCAATCATACCCTCACCCCTCAACAGGATGAGGAGATTGTTTCCGTGGAGAAGTTTTGGAAGTTGAGACCCCCCCCCCTCATATTTCATTTACTTCTCCAATATTCAACGTGTTGTTTCATCAAGTTTCAATATTATCACGTTTATGGCCGCATGTACTATTTATAGCATTATCCAGACCAAGTCTTACCAGTTTTCTAATAGAGGAAACCATTGGACAGTTTCAATACAAACCCTTCTTGAAATTTCTAGTTGTGAGGTGAGTTGTTCGCCACTCAAGCTGGTGCATACAAATTTCTATTTCGATTATTTTGATAATGTATGGGAACCCCACCGAGGTAGTTAAAACTAACGTCATGCTGAAATAACATTCAAATCACGGTCACACTTGGCAAATCAAATGTGACAATATCATGTCGCTGATGAGTTTTGAACTCATGAACTTTGGGTACAATTATCACTTGCATGACCATTAAGCTACCACTTCTTTGCCATTTTATTATTGCAATGAATGATGATAGTTCATTTTTTGTGTCATTCTAATCAAATCAATATACTCTCGCCTTGTGACTTTGCCTAGAGGACCATCATTTATCCATTGATACCACCAAAAGTTTGGCATACGATCTCCCAAAATCCGTCTCATATGTTTTGACATGATGTTTTTGCTGCTCACTAGCCGTCATTAAAAATGTGAGAGGTTGTCGGTGCGAGTGTTGTTGGATGATCCTTGCAGTATTTATAATCCATAATCATTTATAAATTAAACCTCTATGGTGGGAGAGTTACGCGTTAAATAAATATATAAAATTCAACAAGAATGGAAACTGGTGCTGTCTATCTAAAGCTAAATTTATATAATGCCCATGCTAGGCAACCAAGCTAAAGAAAAAACTTGCACCAAATACCTCATGCTAGGCAACCAAGCTAAAGAAAAAACTTGCATCATATATAGTATATGCTCATTGGCCGAATACCTGTAGCTAGAATTCAAAGAAAGGGCCGTGTCTAATGAAACAACCATAGGCACTGTCATATCTACAAAATAAAGCCTAAAAAGTTCTTGCATATGTTGAATGTTGATCAATCTTCAAAAGTTGTGTTGTACCTTGAGGGAAATCTTGGTTATTGAAGATTGCATCTTGATTTGTTGCTCCCCATTTTGCAAGCATATCCGCCACAGAATTTGCCTTTCTATAACAATGTTTTTATGGAAATGAAAATAAAGACAAACATAAGTTTAAGAATCTTGCTTACTTTGTGAGGTATGTAAATTTTTGGTTGGAAATTTAAAACTTCATTTACGGTTAATGGGCCGAAATAGAAGTTGGGCCGAATAAGGGAAACTTAATTTTGGCCCAACCCATTTCTTTTTATTTAGTCGCCCTACATTTCGATTCCCTTTCTCAAATCCCGCTAGGGCACTAAGGGAGAGACTGTATTTCTTCCACCAATAGGGTCTACGTGTGGAGGGAGAAGAGGAAGGACACAAACTCATGACAGATGAACGGAAGAGTTTGAAGGTAGGAAAATCTGAACTGAGATGTGAGGAACTGGGTGTGGATACTGGGTAGATGGTTAGATGTATGAATCGGTCAGGTTTAGTATTGTATGTGAGATGTGCTGTTACGGGTTTCTTCCTGATTGTGATATGTGTTTATGTGCCTCTGTGATGCCATGTTATGAATGTGATCATGATTGATTTTGTGAGACATGAGTGCATTGTGCTGATGCGTGAGATGTGGTGTGCGGGCTTAGCGGTACATGTTCCGCATTTGCCCAGATTTGAGCCAACAGTACATGACTCTTGCTTGTGCTCTATGATGAGCTAACAGTACAGATTCCTGCTGGGCTTGGTGTGGTGTAGGAATCTGGACTTTTAAATGGGAAGTTGGGCAAGGTATTTGTATTGGGATGCTGGGATAATGGTTTAGTTCTATACATGATATGCACAATGTTTTGCTTGCGATATGTGTTTTACTTGCGAGTTTTGCATCTGTGGCGTGTATGTGATTTGAAGTCTCGGTGGATAAGGCGTGTGTTGTTGTGCATTGTTTGAGGTGTGATTGAAGGGGTGGAGTGAATCAAGCAGTATGTGTTCCTGTTTGATTTCAGTGTTGAGCCAAGCAATACGTGTTCCTGCTTGAGTCCTAGCTTGAGAGAAGCAGAACGTTCTTCCTGCCCGGAGCCTTGGCTCAGCAGTATGTGATTCTTGTTTGTGCTCGGTGGATAATTGAGATGGAAGTGTTTTGGGGTGTGAAATAGGACCTTTGTGGCCCTGAGTGTTCAGCCTTTGTGGCTGAGGAGGGTGTGGGAAGCCTTTGTGGCACCGCAATAGAACATCCACAGCTTTGTGTTGCTGGACAGATTCGTTGCAGGAGGGCAGAGGAGCAATAACTTCCCAGAACACTATTCTATGGTTATTTATTGACAAAATCCACACAACACACACAAACACACTTTTGAAACGAAAGGTGGTTTAAAAAGGAGAATTGAATGATGGAAATGAATACTGGCGGCAATTTCTTTTAAAACTAACTCCCATATTTAAAAAGCTTTCAAACTATGAGCTTGGCCGTTTGTTGTATTTTCTTGAAAATAATGTGGTATGCTGGTTAAAACATACACTACACACACGTAGTTTTAAAGAATCTCTTGGGCTTCGTAGATGCATATTTTTATGGGGCATGAACCTGGCTTGTTGGTGGTATCATAACGGACAAGTGTGATGTTATTCTATTTTGGTGTGGAGACTAGTATGCGGAAGTGGGAAGATGATACCTTATTTCAGTTGTGATGTGGCCTTACCTATTATGTTCAATGTGATGATTAGGAACCTAAAGGTGTTACCTCGTGATTAGTTGTTTGCTTCTTTATGCAACAACTTGATAAGTTGCTGGTTCTGGCCATGGGCATGTTTACTAGTTGTACGTGTCATGGTAGTTTGATTAGGGAGTTCAGGCATGGACTCCCATGGAACTTGTGTACTTGTACATGGGTTGCAGTCAGGTGGTTGGGTTAAAGAGATGTCTTCTGTTCAATTTTTTCCTACTGGGCTTCCTTTGGGCATGTTCTGCTTGTTTTGTTATACAGAACAAGATCGGGGAGTGCACGTCCACGAGTAAGAGGTTGTTGGTATGCGGTAGCATTTATGCTTATTTATGAACCATTATTTTGTGTTGGACGACGTGTACGTGGGAACCTATGATATTATGTATTTGTGACTTATGTTTTGCTACACTTCAGTACCTACATTCTGATGGTTGTATTGAGATACGTTAATTGGTTTTAAAAGGGAGATATCTCATTTTTTTTGGTTAACAAATGGGCTCGGGTATAATCGGGTGTTATATTGTCCTAACGAACTCCAGAAATCGGGTTCGTTACATACTTGATCCCTAATGTGCCATAGAGTGATGATTCCTTTGTTGAGAATGCTCTCCCAATGCATGAAATCAATCTCCACCTCCAAGGATGTGTAGTCACGGTCATAACAAAGTTGAAGCCCCAAAAGAAGTGCTTTAGTTTTAGCTTCAATGCTAGTACAAGACAATGAGAATTTATAAGCAAAAGAGGTGATAAACGAACCTAGGTTGTCCCGAAGAACCCTCCCCCCTTACGAGGTGGAGATGGATGCACTCCATCCATGTTTAGCGTATAGTGTGGGAAGAAGGGGGAGTCCATTGCACTTGAATAGTATTTTTTGTCTTTAGAGTAGATAATGTGATATGTAGAGCCTCCAAGCTTACTTTGTGATCCAGCAGAATAGGGGTAGCAAAGGAAGTGAGCCCTATAATATCCTTCAAGCTAAAATGTATGATGAAGATAATAGAGCCAAAGGATGGAGATGCATCATCACATCTAAGCTTGCGCCTCATCTTCCATATCCTCCAACAAATAAGAATCAAGAGCAATCTTCTAATAAAATCCATAATGGAGCAATGTTGTGGCAACAACCAAGCCCCAAGGCGAGCATCAAAAGTTATAGAAGGAGGGGGGAATATCCAAAATGGGCTCAAAATAAGTTCAAGCAATTAGAGCCAATTCACTTTCCATGAAGAGATGAGGAAGAGACCCAATGAAATGGGACATAATGCAACATGAGCAACAAGTGGGAGGGGAATACCTCTACTCCAAAGCTTGTCTTCCACGACCAAGATATTGTGTACCATCCTCCACATGTGTATGCTCATCTTGAATGATATATGCTAGTGACAAAATCATAAGAAGTCCTTAGAAGGTGTGATTTTGTACTTTATGATGTTCCAAGCTGATTTGATTGTGAAATTTTCATCATTAGTAGGTATCCAAATGCATACATCCTTCTTCTCTTGCAAAGAAACATCCATGACCATTTGCACAAAAGGAAGGGATAGTTTTTGTTCTAACTTCCTTGTCAACCAGTGATGCTCTCGTATGAAGCCCCTTACATTGAGCTTTGGGAATGTAGCTTGAGTCATATGTCCTAAAGGAGGGCACTTCATCCATTTGTCCCACCAAAAGTTGCAATCTCCTTCACCAATGAACCATAGAGTGTTAGTGGACATAACATTCTTCACCTACACCATTCACATCCATGTGTTGGAGTGTAGTTTTCTTACTTGTGCAAAGGATTACCCTTTGCATCTACAATACTTCCTGAGCATGTATTTTTTTTCTTTTTTTTATTAATAGAAAAATAATTATACAAAACTAGCCCAAAAAATAAGCATAGTATCCAAAAGTACAATTACATAAGGTAAAAAAGATACCGGTGGGCCAATTCTGGATTGAGCTGACCCAACCCTTTTAACTGCTGGGACCATTCAAGAGGGTGAGATGAAATGGGTCAACCCAAAATTAGGGCTGGCCAAAGGGGAGTCACACACACACAATATGTGTGCATGGCCAGGACAGCAGCCTGCGGCTACGCTGGTGGCAGCGATTGACGGTCGCATTGGGATTTGCGACTAGTGGCTGCTTTAGATGTTGCATCCACGCTGGAGTGGCATCTACACTGGAGGTTGCGTCTGGCAGCCACGCAGGTCTAGAGATGCGTTGTGCCCCGTGAGGGCACGACCTGAAGGGAAAATCTGTCGCACAATCATGGAGCGGTCAGGAGCCCAAATTTGGTGGAGCTTCTGGCTGGATGGGGTTGCTGTCAGACTGGACCAGATGGGATCTGGGCGGGTTGGCGCTGCTGGCTGTCAGAAAAGGGGTCGGCTGAATCTGGAGAGCAGATGCACTCGACAATTCTAGGAAGCCCGTGGGGGCTACCGGACTAGAGAGCAAGAGGCGAGTGGAGGGCTGCTGGCAGGAGGTGATGACGGCACCCACGGCTGTCATCTGAAAAAATCTGGGACTTGCTGGAAAAACATGTGACCGATGATGGGAGAGAGAGTTGCACGGGCAAGGGCTGCGGCTGTGGCACATCGTGAAATAGGCCATAAAACCGGGGTTGGAGACAAATCGCAGACAGGGCTGGCAACAAGCCATAGGCTGGCTGCTAACAAGCCACAGATGGGTTGCAGATGAGCCACAGGCATGGGCTACAGGTAAGGGGAGCTCTGAGAGTTTGCTGTCAAAAGGAGTTGCAAAGGTGAGATGGGGGCGACAGCCATGCCGCCGCCCATGAAGAGAACCCTAGTCCTCTCTTGAGCATGTATTGAGACCAAAAGCTCTCTCCTTTCCTCATGTTCCACCATAGTTTCATTCCAAAAGCAAGTGAGATATCATTGAGCCTCCTCAATCCAAGCCCACCTTCGGATTTTGGAAGATAAATGTTCTTGCAAGATCTCGATTGCAATTTCTTCTTCTCTTCTCTCCATCCCTAAAAGAAATTTGAAAACATTCACTCAATTTTGTCAATAATGTATTGAGTAGGCTTCATAATCATTAATTGATAAATAGGTATGCTAAATAGAACATGAGAGATTATGGTCAATCACTCACCACTTGATAAGTATGAAGAACTCCATCCATCCAACCTTACCTTGACCTTGTGTATGAGTGATAAGAAAAGCTCTCCTCTTTTTTGGCCTTGATATAAAGGAACTCCAAGATAGTTGGTAGGAAGAGATAGAAGTTGAAATCCGGTCCATTCCCTGAGAAGATTCAATCTTATAGAAGGTAAACGCTTAGAAGCAATAAGACCACTTTTGTGGATGTTCACAAGTTGTCCCGAGCAAGCTTCATATTCATGGATAAATTTCAACACTCTATCCAAAGCTACCTTTGTACCACTAGCAAAGATAATCACATCATCGGCATATACTAAATGAAAGATCATAGGAACCCCTTTTATAGTTTTGTGAACCATTTGAGGATGAGTTTCCATAAGGGCATTCAAACCCCTACTTAACACTTCCACACCAATGATGAATAGAGATAAAGAAAGAGCCTTGTCTAAGCCCTCTTAAAGATTTGAAGAATCTGTGAGCTTCACCATTGGCCAAAGTAGAGAAGCTACAACTTGTGATCACCCTCCAAATCATGTCAATGAAGGATTCTTTGAGGCCAAAGTTCCTAAAAACTTGAATAAGATAGAACCAAGACACACGGTCAAAAGCCGTGGCCATATCAAGTTTCAATACTACATCTTGTTCACCTCCTTTACAAACTATTTGATGAACCATCTCTTGAGCTAAAAGAATGTTATCTAAGATGTTTCTACCATTGACAAAGCCACTTTAATTTGGAGAGATAATATAAAAAAGAATAGGAGCCAATCTTGTAGCCAAAAGCTTAGTGATCACCTTGCCAATGTAATTACACAAGCTAATAGGTCTAAAGTCCGAGCAAGAGTATGGAGTGGTCACCTTGGGAAACAAGTAGAGATATGTGGATGTGAATGAACTCAGGAGCTCTCCTCCGGCAAAGAAGGCAGGTATATCATCAAGCACCTCTCTCTTTATAAGCTCCCAACATGTGGTATAAAATATACCCAAGAACCATCTGGTCCGGGGGCACTCTCACCATCCATAGAGAAAACCGTGGCCTTAACCTCACCATATCCAGCCATTTGCATAATTCATAATTCATAAAAGTTGTAACAATAGATGAAATAAGAGACCAAGAAGTGAATCATCCAAAATAAGAGGGGGCCGTGAGTCGTACCTCAAAATGTTTGCTCAAACCTTGAGCAATATCCTTTAGATTATCAAGCCATGTTCCTTGAGCATCTTTCAACTTGTGAGTGTATGTTTTTTGCCTTGCTTTCTTCATGGACTTATGGAAGAAGGAGGTGTTGTTATCCCTTTCCTTAAGACACTTGATCCGAGATTTTTGCCTCCAAAAGGTTTCTTCAGCTAGAAGAATTTGTTTAAGTCCATCTTTTGCTTTAGATAGCTTGACTCTATCCTCATCCAATCCCATTTTATCATAAGTGTTTTCCAAGTGTAGAAGCTTGTCCTCTCCATTCTTAAGATTTTGAAATACATTGCCATAGACTTCCTTGTTCCATGTTCTAAGTTCCTTCCTCAATATTTTGAGCTTGGAATTAAGGACATATAATGCATGAGTAACCTGAATAGGAGTCTCCCAAGATTTAGTCGCAAAATCCATAAAAGATGCATGGGAAATCCAAAACTTTAGAAATTGAAATCTAGAGACTTTAGGAGTGGTATCTTCACTTATTTCCAAGAGAAAAGGTGCATGATCAGAGGTCACCCTCCTCAAGTGAATAACTTTGCATTTTGGTCCCAAAACTATCCATTTATTTTAGAGCAATACACGGTCCAGCCTCTCAAGAACCGTATGACCTCTTGTACGGTTATTGCTCCATGTAAACTTGTTTCCCGAGTACTCCGCATCAACAAGATGACATCAGTTCAAGACTTGATGGAAATCATTTGCTTGTCTTTGCAAAATAGGTACACGACCCGCCTTCTCTTCCAGACATAGAACAATATTGAAATCGCCTCCAAACATGATAGGATGGGTTGTAGCCGTGGCTTGAACCATCATATCTTATCATAGAGAGTATCTCTCGGCCCTCCAGCATTTACCATACACATCACCTATATGAAAGACATTTTGAGTGGCACGGTTAGTGACCCTCAAGATCATAAGGTGTGGAGAATCAAAGAATAGAGAATCATCCCAAGAATCCGTCCAAAACATCCATATAGTTCTCACTCCATTGGATTGGTAAAAAGAGAATCCCAACTTCTTCATCATATCCAAAATCTTGCTTGGGCTCCAAAAGGGTAAGAAGAGTTACCTTATGTAGCTTGATAAGTTTCTTGGGTCCTCTAAGAGAGGGAATATTTGTTATCCCTCTTAAGTTCCATATTATGGCCTGATTCATACTTTCTTTGAGTTTGTCTTGGATCTTGTCTTGATAGGGGAGAGATAGTGTTCCTTGGGCTTAACATGGTTTAAAATGAGAGAGTCATTCTCCTTTTCTTCCTCACTTTCACTTTCACTTTCACTTCCACTTTCACTTCCACTTTCTTCATTGGGGTGTGTAGTACTTGGAAGGGGGAGTTTTTTTTAAAAAAAATTATTAATATCGGTCAACCTCTTCCACCAAGATTTATTAGGATTTTGATAAATATAGATATAGAATTCAACTCAATTTATTGATCATTACATAGAATTGAATTAAGATATTGTATGAAAATATGATTTCTTCTGTTCTCCTTTGAGAATTGAAGGGTTTTTGATTGGGTGGGTTCAAAGAAAAAAGGAATTTACCTTGCATACTTTCTTCCCCTTTCGGTATATCAGAAACTCAATCAAAATGCAATTATCTCCAAGAACAAAACGTTTGTTATGCTTAATATAGTTAGTTTGATCTGTATTTTGATAAATTCTACCCTTTATGCGAGTAGTTTTTTCGTGAAGCCTATGCTTTTATGAATCCAATGGTAGATGTTATGCAAGTCATACATGTGTTTTTTTTCTCTTAGCTTTTGTTTGGCAAACTGTTGTAAGTTTTCGATAAGATCAATATGCTAACCTAATTTCTTCAAGCGAAAAGTCTAAATCAAATTAGAGAAGAAGAAGTTTTAGAGTAGCAACCTTCGATTCGGACGCTGAAATTCTTAGATAGTCGCCATAAATTTAGCTTACCCCCATTTCTTCGTTTTTACCCTTTTCCAACGAAAGACACTAACCCTCGCTATTTAGGGTCTTTCATATTATATAAAAATTATTCATACAAAAAAATTTCCTAATGAAAAAAAATTAATTTTTGACAACTTTTTTATAATTTTTAGAAAAAATTTCATTTTTCGGTGTCAAAATAGGATATGTGGTAGAAAAATGAAAGATCTATTCTCTCTTTTTTTTTATCATTATTATCTTGGAGATTGTGTAATGTTTACTCTGAAACTCTTCGTTTATAGCGTAGTAATATTTTTTGTTTCTCTATTTATCTTTGGATTCCTATCAAATGATCTCGGGCGTAATCCCGGACGTGAAGAATAAAATCCTAAGAAAAGGAGAAAATTTTACAATGAAACCCCTTTTATTTTCTCTACTCCACACGTTTAACTAATAACTAAGATTAAAAAAATCACGACATTAACTTAAACGGAAAGAGAGGGATTCGAACCCTCAGTACAAATAACTCGTACAATGAATTAGCAACCCGATGCTTTAGTCCACTCAGCCATCTCTCCCGATTGAGGAATCTAATTTTATACATAATGTAATGATCTTTTTTTTTCTCTACTCTTTTTCTATTCTATTATATAGAGAGATCCACAAATTGGGAATTTCCTTTATCTAAAAGAGGGGTTCGAACGCCCCAACAATCGAACTAAAAAAAAGCAATACCTCTTATGTATTTGATGTGTTGATTTTATTCGTAAGGCCATTCTTATTCTGATGGCCTGGCTAGGTCAGTAACTAGCCTTTTTTTTCAACGAATTTGAAATTTGTTGAAAAAATGACTTTATTATTTATTATTTGATTTTTATATTCAATTCAAAATTTTATATTCAAGTTCAAGCAAGGAAAAAGAAAAGAAAAGGTTGAAAGACTATTTGAATTCTTTTTCTTGGTATATTTTCCCAATTTAAAAAGAAATTCTTGATTGTTCAAGAATGCATTATGATGTTATGATTTTAGAGTTTTCCATATCTATCTTCTTCATCAAAAAGCTTAATTATTTACTTGAAATTAAACGAAGCATCTTTTACGAATCTCATTAACTTATCTCCTCGCAAAAAGTGCAACACACTCATTTTGATAATTCTTTGATGATCAATCTTGTTCGACAAAAGGCCCGTTTGTATACAATAATTATATCGTAGCGGGAATAGTTTAGTGGTAAAAGTGTGATTCGTTCTATAAACCCTTAATAGTTAAAGGGTCTTTCGGTTTTATTCATATTCCGATCAAAAATTTTATTTCTTAATAGGATTTAATCCTTTACCTCTCAATGAGAAATTCTAGAAAAGAAATATGCATTCTCGTGATTTGTATCCCTAAGTGACTTATAAATTAACTTGAAAGGTTTGATTTTGAAATTAAGAAACATAATTTTTAGATTAGACCAAGACTTCCAATTGAATAAGTATGAGTAAAGGATCTATGGCTGAAGATAGAAAAACAGTTTCAAATCGTAACTAAATCTTGCACCTTTACTATGGATAATTCATTGAATAGTTCATCTTTTTCCTTGCTCATAACACCCATAGGTCTATCCAAATCATCCTCAATATGAGCATCAATTTGTTCCTCGTTCGCATGTAGAAAGTGGTGGGGTTCTACACATGATGGAGATTGAGTAGCCATGACTTGCTTGTTCTTGTTCCACGGGTTGTTCTAAGACCCATCCCGCCACGAGGCAGGTAAGCCTAAGACCCATCCCACCACGAAGCAGGAAGGCTGCTCCCCTCTTCCCGACAATTTTATAAAAAAATATTTAGTATTGTGATATATTAAAACTGATGAAAAATAATAAATACACAGAATAAATAAAAATCTAATTTCTAATGCAGCATGGCCATGTTTTTTTAAAAACAGTCAATCCTATTTGAAGAAATGGATACTACCTATTCATATTTTAAAAAATTATTTTTTAGGTTTATTTTTTTAAAAATACTCATAGTGGAGTTGGGCTGGGACATGACCTGACCCAATGAGGGTGGGCCAATCAAACAAGTCCGGGTCTGTCCCTGAGTGTGCGGGATAGGTCCTAAGCGGCTCTAACCATGACACATTCCGAAAAGTTGCTATTACTATAAGCGGAAAAAGCACATGTTTATAAATTTCCTGTGATTAAAATAAATTTGCTTACAAAAATAGCAAACAATACAGTGATACACACTCCTGTAGTCTCCACGAAAAAAGTAGCTCATCCAAATGATCCTCTCTGGCTATTTGATGGATGAAACGAGTGATAATTGAGCCACAAAAAAAAAGATAATTGAGCCACAGCCCACATAATCTGGTGACCATATGGGCCGCGATTTCCAGGACAATTTGGGCTTCAAAAAATTCCCATCATTTCAAAAGGTTAAGGGTTGGTCTTCAGACTGGTTGACCAGGATATATGTTAATACTGAAGTAATTGCAGCATATGGAGCGGACGTACCTCTATCTGGGGATTCAGATGACTGGTTATTGTATCCCTATGAACCCCCCTGATATTCTAGTGTAACTGTGTAATAAGTCATGGCTGTTTCAGCCTCCTATGTATAAAAAAAAATGGTTGTGTTTGTTCCTCGTTCTCTTCCTGATCTGTTTAAACTGAAACCTTTAGACAGGAACAGTTATAGGCGTTGGTCCCTGAAATTGCAAATATTTTTTTGAACAATAAAACTTGATTGATGTTATACGCTGCGGATCTCTCAGGTTTGCCCTCACTGGAGCAAGCTGAGAATGTTCAAGTGGAGCGCAATTTTGTAGTCCACGATCACCTTCGATCAGCCATCTATTTGGAGACTTTGGGCATGGAAGTCCCTATCCCACCTCCTATCCTTGAGAGGAATGTTTTTGTATTTACCGGCTTTATGCTTCAGATGTATTCAAAAAAATGGGGGCTCCTTAGTTGCCAACTCTAACTGGTATCATGCTCCATAATACCCCAGAATTCGTTGTTGTCAAGTAGATCATTGAAGAAACTGTAAAAAATTGCGGGAAACACAATAAAACAGTAGGGGACATCTTTTGAACCACATGGTTAACAACCAGTTTGATTTGTTCGTGGTTTATAAATCTGCTAAGGCCATTTTTGATGCCATTGGGAAGAAATATGAAGCATACGATGCATGAAATAATAAATATATTATCGGGAAGTGACTAAGCTACGAGATGGAGGACGAAAAGCTTATAGTCCCGAAAATAATTACGAGAACCTAAAAAATAATCATCGAGACCTCCTGAAAATGCCCAAATTGGGCCAAATCCCCATGTGTTCTCACCCATAGGGTCAATACTTGGGACTTTTCCCTAGAATATTCTCGAGCCATAGGTGTCGTGCCGATACCATGTTAGAAAATAGACCATCCTCTTTATGACTTCACGTTGACACAACGATATAAACCAGAGGCACAAGTATTTATAGGGATAAGCATTTGACTGTGAAATTATCGACCCGAGGGTTTTTGGTCATTTAGAGACATTACATGATTCTGGGCAGATTTTTAACGAAAATCATCCCAAAATATCTCTTCAAAACATGGTATCGGAGTAGGAAAAATTCTCACTCATCATCTATCGTCATTCCCCGACGTCATAAACAACCGTGAGACATGGTGGACAATCCAAAAATTGGAGATTTCACCATTCCTCGACAAGAAATCCAAAACTTCTTGTCTCCGCAATTTACAAAGTTTCTCCAGTTTGAGAAAGATGCCAAACTAAAGGTGGACGATGAGGCACCGGTCATCATTGCCATGAAATTGGACGATAACAACTACATCCTCTGGACCAGAATAATGGAGCATGCAATTATCGGTAAGGGTCGCCTAGAATTCATTACTGGCGACTCCAAGGAACCCACAAAAGAAGATCACAGATATTTAAAATGAAGGCAGGAAGATACTCAAGTATTTCAATGGATTACGAGATCCATTAAGAGGAAACTGGTGAACCAGCTCATCTACTATCCGAATTCCTTCAGTTGTGGAAGATTCTTGCCTAGGGTCGGCAATTTTGCCCTACCCCGACGGGTCGACTCGGGTCTGGGTCGGGGGGTAAGTGCCCCGCCCCGGACCCATCCCGATACTTAGATATATATTTATATTTTTTTTATATAATTATTTTCTTATAACTGTTTCAAAGTCTATAAATTTAGAAATAAAATTAAAAAATAAAGTTCATAAAGAATAAAATAGAGGTTAAAATTGTTAAAATATTTTTTTCAAGGTTTTAATACTTTTTTCTAGTTTAATTTTTTTTTCTACTTTAATATATATTTTTAATATTAATTTTTTTAAAGTGAGTTTGTGTGCACGAGGCGGGTCCGGGTCACCCCGCGGGGTGGTCGGGGAGAGACTGGGTCGATCCTGACCCGTCCCGTCCCTCCCCATTGCCATCCCTATTGTTGCCCGAACATTCAATTTCGGTGAGAACAGTTTGCAAATTTTTTGACCTAATCACAAAAGTTGATCAAATTATTCAAGAGACTATGCAATTGGAGGAGTACTACTCATGTGCAACTCTCTAAGCACAGAAATTGACTGACATGCCCGAACCCTATGCAATGTGTCGATGACATCAACACACAAAACAGAATTCAGTAAGAACATCGTATGTTCAAGTTCTTGGCACGATTAAACCCAGAATATGAAGCAATTACACGAGACATTCTCATGGAGAATCTATTTCCTTCAGTCGACGTTGCATATGCAATAGTTCGACGGGAAGCCACACGCCGTTAGATTTGGAAATCATCCTCTGACGCAGCCTCTGGCGGGTCAAACCCTCCATCATTGGGCGATATTGGGGTTGGATTGGCCACTTACGGGCCTGTGACAAAAAAGGGGCGAGAAATAAAATTGACTGTAAGTCCAACTCTGCTATGGGAGTAGCAGTCAGAACCAGCCATACAACATGGCCGATCATCCCCCCGATATCCATTTTGGGAGTATTACCAGATTTCGGGACATTGGAAAAAGGATTGCATCAAGCTAAACGGTTACCTATGGTCAAATCACAGTGGCGGACTGGGTGGCCAAGCAAGTTACAGATGGTGAGGAGGCCATGCCTCCATCTCTGACGGTGTTCGTTACTGACAAGAGGTAATCTCGGCGGACTAAATTGCAACAGTAAATCTAGGGCACGGTCAGAACGACGGGATCTGAATCAAAGAGATTGAGACTTGACTTCTCGATGACCCGGCGACAGAAACCTGAGGCCCAGGTATTTGTTGGGGCAGACATTCGATTGTGAATTATCGAACTGTCCCCACTTATTTGCCCTGCTAAGTATTTTTCAGAGAGCTGTTTTGGTCATTTCGAGACATTACATGATTCTTATTTTGAATGAAAATCATCCAAAAAATCTCTTCAAAATAGTAAATATGTACACATGGTAAATTCTTCTGTGCCACACAGTTAGCTCGATTTTTTCAAATTATCACTGTCCGGCTTTCCAAAAGTCAAGAGTATATCCCGACCTTCTGAAAGTTGGGACTTATAAATCCCGCTCTTACATTAGGTGGGCACCATTAATTGCATTAATTACGGTTTTTAGCGACGCCCGTCTTTCCAAAAAATGGGAAATAGATCTTACTTTTCCCAAGAGCGTGAGCACCCAAAAATGGTTTTTGGTAGAGGGACTTTGCTATGTATACACCCCCCACGCATTACTATTACAATACAAACAAAGCAAATTTGAATGTACTTCTGTGTAAGTTTATAGATCCAAAGTGTCTTGCGAGTCCTCAATTGATTCCAAAAGTTAACTGAGAGTGATATAACAGAGTTTTACGAATTATGACTCAAGTGGTTTTCAGATTGATGACTTTAACTCCTTAAGTGGTTAGACCGAACTCTATACGTGGCTTAATGACCCTACTGACATGTCAGTTGAGGATGAAGATGATGTGACACAATTCATAAATTTGAAAGATGAAGAATATGAGGACGTTGGGGAGATCGTTCTTGATTCCGAAGATGAAAAAATGAAGACGTTGGGGAGATTATTCCTGATTCGGAAGATGAAGAAAAACAAATGAGGAAGAAGATAAAATGATTGGTGTGAAATAGATAATAATTTGAGAAAATATATTAATAGCTCTAGTCATACGTTGTAAAATATGCAAAACAAAATAAATGTCACAGCACTTTCCCAACTATACCCTCTGATACGTTCCAAATCCTCAATGAAGTGGAAGTACCTCATATGAATTTTATTATCGAATTTATCCGTTAATAAAACACCACCCACTATAAGTGCCAGCACACCGCGGACATAGCAGCGCACATCTTACTCACTGGTCATATCATCGATAGGCCAACCCTCAAGGTGCCGTCCAAGAAAGGAAACTCACTCCGGACTGTTGGAATGCCTCACCACTAAAGTTCATGTTAAGGAATTCTATACAATAATCAATGCACTTGACCTCTTTCCTGTACCTATCTCTTGCGTAATCAGAAGTAAGAGCGATACCATCAATAGAGAGGTCCCAAATCATCGAAACATCCTGCAAAGTGATCGAACACTCTACAAACGGCAACCAGAACGTGTGAGTAGCCGGATGCCACCTCTCAACTAACGCAGTCATAAAGTGGTGATACTCCTTCATATCTATATTGAGATACGTTTTCCACATCATAGCAGCGAATATTTACTGTTGCACACGCGGGTGCAACACTATGCGACACAACCAAAAAACAGGATGTTCGTCTCCAATGTTTGATCAATATCCACTTTCCAATCCAGCACTGTCGAACTACGGTGGTGCCTCAGATCCAATAACACGTCCTGGTCCTGCAACTCCAGAACCATGGTGGGTGGGGGGGGGGGATTTTTCTGACAGTTGCTTTTGCGAAAACACAAAGAAGAACAAAGGGAGACTATTTTGATAATGACACAGTCTGGCCTTTGCTAGGGCGTGATCTATATCCCGCTTTTGAGAAAGCCGAGCGTCACTAATAACTATAATTAATACAATTTATGACACCCGTCTAACGAAAGAGCGAGATTTATAAGGCTATCCACATGGTGAGAATCGGTTGCCGATTCCCACCTCGTCCACCTTCCATGGACTACATGTTGTCCATGGAAATGGAAATGGAAATGTGGAAGGTTCCACCCAAATAAATTAATTTAAAAATTAAATTAATATAAAAATGGGATAAATTTAAAAATTAGATTAATAAAAAACTGGATTAAGTTAAAAATTGGAGAGGTTAAAAACTGGATTATTTTACAAACTGGATTAATATTATATAATTTCATAACTTAATTTAAACTAGTCAAGGATATTTAATTCTTAATTTATAATCAAATATTTATTATTTAATTATGATTTAATAAACAAGTATGATAAAATAATAATAATGGAATTGAAAATATTAAAAGAAAGAGAAAGAAATTTCCTTATAAGGTTGTGGAATATAGAGGATAGATTAGAGAGAGAAAATATATTTGTAGAAAAGATGATGTGTATTGGGAAAAAGTGGGTTGATGTGATATATACAAGTAAAAAGTGGAGGAAAATTCCTCCAAGATTGTAGATAGGCTAATTCTTAGATTTTAGAAGACCAGGACGTGACAATTTCAAAAAATAAACGACTTTGTGAGGGAATAATTGGACAACTAACCTTTGCAAAAATCTTATTTTGAAATGTAACATCGTATTTCATTTTTGATTTACTTTTATTGTTCTTTTACTTAAAAGGCATTAAAAGAAAAGGAAGAAAATAAATAAAATA
>JAOYMZ010014405.1:0-20056 GCA_025802335.1 Pinguicula primuliflora
CTTATGCTGCTTCTCATCGTAATCATCATCCTCGTCGCTTGCAAGTTCAAACCATGGAGACGCTTTCGATCCTTCTCGGCCTCAGTTACTCGCCGCCGTTCTTCCTCATCGATCAAGGTGTGGGTTTCTTCGGTGATGTATGTGTGCGATTAGATTGATTTTGTGTCATTTCCTTTTCCTTATTGCAATTTGAGGTGATGGGTTCTCATTGTCATCATACTTTGTTTTTAATGGGGAATTATTTTCGGGTATTCTTTTTTTTTTGGATAATATATGCACTGTTTTCTTTTCATTTTTTATGGTTTATGATGAGAAGTTGTCAGCGTTATTTATGTTTTTGCATGTCCACTGTTCGATTAATGTTCGTGGTTCATGATTTTATTTTTGTTAGCTATGTGCAATCTTGAGCTAATTGTTTTAGTTTTAGGAGAATCTCCTTTTTCAAGATTCATATCAGGTTTTGTATTAACTGAATACTCAATTTTTTTCACTGAGATATATTACATATTAGAATTGATATGTTATGTCTGTTCAGCTTTCTTTTGGTCATCGCTGGTTGCTACTATTGGTTATGAATAATTTTAAGATAATCATGAACTTTGATATGAAGATATTAAATGAATGAGTAGGAGGAAGAAATGATTTTGACATTGGCCATAATCGTTATTTTCATTGTTAACGAAGATAAGAAATATGAATATTTTTGTTTCTGATGAGAAAAATATATAGACTCTGAGTCTTTCTATGTTGAACCTGCAAGTAATGAACTTATAAATCGCCTGCTTTAACAGTTAAATATGGGCTTCCTAAAGTATCATGATTTTGTGCATATGGTATTCTCTTGTTCGTCTTTGCTTATTTTGTTTTAGCAAACTGGAAATTGGGGTACATGGACATGGGAATGGCTATAAGGAAGTTGAGCTATCTAAAATGTAAACATCACCTTCTACTTGTAGTTGAAGTATGCTATACTATCTGATTTATGATCGCTAGAAGCTATGAGAGTCAATAATTTCTCTGGTTGATGTGAGAATTATGCTCAAGAATAACGTTTGGTATATGTTTGGTGCATTTTAGAATTATCAATATATACAGGGAACATGAAGAATGCTACTTATATTTAATACTGTTGAGATGTAGCACCATTTGAAACCTTGTAGTGACAATTGTTTCATCTCAACTTATATAATACGTTTTCGTTTCCTTTTGCCTAGTTTCCAACTTGCTTGAATTTCGTGGCTGATCAAGAAATAGCTTTTTTCAATTACCTGTTATTGTCTCATTGTGTTATGTATAGGCTATAGCCTATAGCCCTTACAGATGTTTCAAACTTATTCTGTTATAAACTATAGCATTTCCTGTGCAGGATGATGACATCAATAGACCTTTTATCCTTGAAGATCCGGGTCTTGTGGGAAGTCAAAATTGTGAGTCTGGCTCAAGTGACATCATTGAGAAAGCTGACCGTCAAACTCAGGATGATTTTAGGTCAGCTCATTCTATATCAGGAGCACCTAAACAGAGACTGCAGCCACCTTCTCCCCACTTGACGCAGAGTAGTAATTGCTAAAGTTATATCTGTTTCAACTTTTACTTGATTTTATTAGAAAAATATCTTACACTTGGCTTGATGATCCAGGTGATAGTTTTGTTCTCAACATTCCTAATACATTGGAAGATTCTCCAGTGTGTCTGACGCTCAAGCACCCAGTTGGAGCATATCAGTTCGCAGAAGAACCGATAAATGAGAGAATCAGTGATGAAAATCATAGCCAAACTTATGTTTCAGACAGTAACATGTTCAAAGATTTCTTTCCCACTCATTATGAAAACCTGGGTAATTCTTTTCTCACGATTCACATGCTTAAAAGATTTTTGTTTGGCATATACTGTCTTGAAAATGTGTAAAGCATGTGATCATGCAGTTGTCTTAGAAGTGCAGGAAGCACTCTCCTGCTGGAAGTCGTCTCTGGACCTTCTCGCGGGTTTCAATATTCTATTCAGTCAACAAATCCAGCCAAACTTCCGGTATCTATTGGAAGAGTACCACCTGGTGATGTAGTACTAAAAGACTCGGAGGTCTCTGGAAAGCATGCAATGATAAATTGGAATGCAAATGTAAGATTTCCTGAGTCTTACATAGAATGCGTTAAAATAGTATTGTATCACTCATTTGCTCAACTGATTTATCGCTAGAAATTAAAATGGGAGTTGACTGATTTGGGTAGCATGAATGGTACAATATTGAACTCCAAAACCATCCACTTTCGTCAATCTAGAAGCAGACGTTGGAGTGATCCGGTTGAACTCTCCAGTGGAGACATCATCACTTTTGGCACAAGTTCAAAGATTTCGGTAAGTTGATGCAGCACTATGCAATTCTGGTTTGGTACTCATGCCACTTCGATACATGATTGATTTCTGGTACCATGCCTTTAATAGCTGAGCGCCCTGATTCATGGTATCTCTTGTTTTGATACAGGTTCATATTAGCTATCAGACAGCGTCTAATACACCATTTGGAATTGGTGTAGCATCAGATCCCATGGCTTTACGTCGTGGAGGAAAAAAGTTGCCAATGGAAGATGTCTGCTATTATAAGTGGCCTCTTCCTGGACTCCATCAGGTTTTGGAGTTGAATCTTGTATAACTGATGTATGCACACACCTGAACCGGCTGTTAGGTATTGATACTTCCTATTGCAGTTTGGACTGTTCGGAATATTCGATGGACATGGAGGAGCAGATGCGGCCACTTCTGTCAGCAAGTTGGTATCTCATATCCGTCTCTAGCGTTGATTTTTCATCTAGTGACCTATCCATAAACTGCCTCTGTTGCCCCATAAACCTTATGATGAATCATCTTCTAGTGTCTTTTCTATTTTTTATAGGTACTTACTCTGAATTTGCTTTGGTACTACAGAATAATGCCTGAAGTAATTGCTGGAATCTTGTCCAATTCATTCCGAAGTGAGAAGGTTTTATCCCGCTGTGATGCTTCTGATGTGCTTAGAGAAGCATTTTGTCAAACTGAGGCACGCATTAATCATTACTATGAGGTTAACATTTTCTCATAATTCTGTTCAAGTTATAGAAATCATTGGACAGATTTCTGTGTTAAATTATTAAAATACTTGCTTTATAGTGCTGCATGCCCTGAGGTTTGAGTGACAGCATGATACCATTGATTTTCAAGTTGGGGAAGTTCATGACTTGATATATTGTGAAGTAATTAGGGGTGCAATGTTAACAAACTTACAGGGTTGTACTGCAACGGTGATGCTGGTTTGGGCTGATCATCAGGCAAATTTCCACGCTCAATGTGCGAACGTTGGAGACTCGGCTTGTGTTGTCAAGTATGTTTCCCTAGCACCGTATCATATTAAGATTTCTCAGTCTCCAAGAATCACTGATTGCTTTACATTTACCTAACACTTGATACCTACCATGCCACAATAATTTAGTTCTCTTTTAATTCACCATTATGACTAGTTTGTTCATAGTCATAAGCTCTGTTCGAGAAGGTGGTCGCCTAGGCTATTTAGGCGCCGCCTAGGCGCTAGGATGTTACCCTCCGCCTTACCCGAATTCCTGCTTAGGCGGCTTATAAGCCTTGCCTAGGTGCTGAGCGGCCCTGACAGCCTAGGTTCCGCCTAGCGCTTTCTTGAACGCTGGTCATAAGAGTAATTTACATTAGTTATTTTGGACTGTGCTAACTTCATTGCATTATCAAGAGCTTCAGTCTTGTTTATTTAAATGGATCCGTCATCGCTCAACTGTAAAACTGCAGTAAATGTAATCTACAAGTATTATATTGGCCAATATTTTCCTAGTAATAGTACTATATAGCCGGAGCAGCATGAGAAAATTGAATTAAAACTTATGCAACAGTCTATTGAAGATTTATTTTAATTATCAGAAAGCCTAAAGGAAGGGATTTTACTTACAAATTATTTACTCCTGTGACTTGACTTCGTTCCGGCAGTATCGAGGGAAAGCAGATCAAGATGACTGAAGATCACAAGATAACCAGTTTATCAGAAAGGCTCCGTTTTCAAGAACTAGGCTCCCCTCTGAGAGATGGGGAAACTCGAATCTGCGGTGACAATACAGACGCTTCGTCCATCAAAAATATTTACTTTGACAGCCTGCGTGCATGCTCATTCCTCCTACTCTATTTTTGGTTCAGGTATAAACCTCGCCCGGATGCTTGGAGACAAATTTCTAAAGGAGCAAGATCCTCGTTTCAGTGCCGAACCTTATATAAGCGAAGTCACACATCTGAACAATTCAAGCGACGGTTTTGCCTTATTAGCTAGGTGAGTTTTTCTTCAACAGCTCTTCAAAAGATGAAAACAACACCCCAATAGCGGTGCGCTATATCATTCTTTGCAAGTTGTTTCAGTTTGTGTCCTGATCTGGGTGCTGATATAGCGCACCGCTATTCAGTACCCTAATCACACCGCTTGTGTGTGAGCACACACACACACAACTAGCGGTGCGCTATATCAGTACTCGTCCTGATGCTAATGCTGTTCAGTTTGTTAGCATCTTTGTGAACTTGTGGTTGTGGATATGCAGTGACGGCTTCTGGGATGTTGTTAACGTCAAGAAAGCTGTACAACTCGTTTGTCAGGTCAGATATCTAAGAACACCATCACACACTAAATTCTTTTGGATCGGCTGATGACGGGTCCCACTATACAGCAGCGCCTCTTAGCACACCATCCCCATTAATGGGTAAGTATACACATATGTTGGTGTGTACGTAGGACCCATTACCATTAATGGGTGGTGGTGTCATGGTGGTGTGTTATAGAGGTGGTGCTCTATAGCATTACCGGCTGATGACTGTTTTGTTACAACAGACAATGGAGAGATGCACGACACAAGCAGAGAATTCAGCCGAGAAGATTGCTCACCTTTTGCTGAGCGAAGCAAGAACACTGCGTACAAAAGATAACACTTCCGTAATTTTTTTAGATTTTACCAATAAGAACCGTTCTGGGAAAACGCGAGCCGTTGGAGAATTTTCCTAAAAATTGCCTTGTGCTTATTATATAGGCCGGGCTCGTTGCATTGATTGAGCTGAGTTCGATCAAATTTTCGCCTCCAGACTTGATAAGATGAACATAAATTAAATCAAAATTTAAATGTATATATTTGTTGATTAAAAAAATTATATCTGAGTGGGGATCAAATTTTAACCTCCATAGAGAGTTTCTGAAAGGAAACACTACGGGGAACACACTGTGAGGGAATGGTCATGGATTAGCCCATTTGTCACTCCCGTAAGTGCTTGGACTTGTGCAGGAATGATGGGATAGTTGTCCTCTTTTGAGAAATGATTCCGCACTAGAAAAACTCAGGAGACGGACGCTATGAACCATGGGCTCGATACCACAGGTCGGGCTAAATAGTGTTGACAATTACAGGCCATTTAAAATCAGCCACGTGATTTTCGTGCAAACTCCGTGATGCATTCGGGAGTGCGCCATATCAGCCCTCTCCTCTTTTATCACTCAACATGTGCTCATTTGACAGGAGGGAATTTATTCGGTTTCACTATTTTCTTGGGGCTAGGAAGCACCAGACTCCTAATCTGTTCAGGTGAGGATTAACCATCCTTTTTTATGGGGTTTTTTCTTATTCCGAATGGTTTTTTCTCGAGTGGATGTGCTTACACGTCGAAAATAGTTCCTGACCGTCGGATCGATATCCGGCGGTCAGGATGAAAAGTGTCATTTTAAAGAAAATCTCACGGGTCGAAATTGGTTTTTGACCCGTTACTCGTGAGATTTTTTTAAAAAAAAATTTAATGGGAAACAGCAACGAAAATTGGGGATTATCCCATTGAGCTGGTTGGAGCCCAGATCAAGGTGGGTTAACTCTGGCACTGAGGTTAACTAATTCAGGATCAGCCCAGAAAGTGAGTTTAAAACTAAAGACAGATTACGCAAAGAGCTCAAGTCTCCAATTGTAGTGAGGATCATATCGTTCAATGAATTAGATGAAAGATTCAGATGAAGAAGATTGTCCAAACGGGTCAAAGAAAGTGGGATTTTCCCTTTCAAATGGTTTCCAGACAGATCAACAAACATGAGATTCGGATTCCAATGTCTGGGTAGAATGCCCGAAAGGTTATTGTTAGAAAGTGTCACAGAGTATAAGAGCTTCATACCGGAGAGGATAATCGACGGTCTGGAGGTAGTTATGCTAACTCCGGAGATGGTTAACTCCGTCACATTATGAAGCCTGCTTAACCAACCCCTCATAGGTGAGTTCCGAGGGGAATCTAATTGGAGAAATCAGACAGTTGATGAAGCTCACAGATGTGAGAGAGGAGAGAGACTCGAGTGCGGTAAGGGATAGCTTGACATCCTCTGTGCAATTGGCGAGTGTGAGGGAGAGTAGGTGGCGGAAGGGGTGTCTGGAGCTCAATGGGGACAATCCCCAATTTCCGTTGCCGTTTTCCATTAATTTTTTTAAAAAAAATTCACAGGTTGTGGGTAAAAAACCAGTTTCGACCCGCAAGATTTTTTTTTAAATGACACTTTTCATCCTAGCTATCGGATATCGATCTGACGGCTATGAACTATTTTCGGCATGTAAGTTAACCCACTCGGGACAAGAAAAAAACCCTTTTTTATTCTCCACCCTTAATCTGCATCAAAAGGTCCCTCCCTACGATAAAGGATGAGATTGTGCAGATGGTTCAAGAGTTCTATTTAGACGGGAAAATCGTGAGAGGGGGCAATGCAGCGCATATAACCCTCATTGCTAAAGTAAATTGACCGAAGGTAGTTCAAGATTTGAGGCTGATCATTTTGGTGAATAGCATGTACAAAATAGTGGCAAAACTTCTAGCCAACAGAACAAAGTAGGTGATGGAAGAGGTGATTGTAGGAAATCAGACAACACATATTGGAGGAAGGAAAATGTTGGATGGGGTATTATGTGCAAACGAGGTGGTTCTAAAGTTACAAAACTTGAAGATACCAACAATAATATTGAAGTTAGATTTCGAAAAAGTATATGATTCCTTGAGTTGGCCGTTTCTGGATAACATTGTTGAGATCTAGGCTTTCCAAGAAAATGGAGGAGATGGATTCACGAATGTCTAAAATCAGCTTCCACAACAATTTTGGTTAATGGCGCCCTTCAAATGAGTTCAAACCTGAAAGAGGCCTAAGACAAGGTGATCCGATATCACCTTTCCTCTTCCTCATAGTTGCAGAGGGACTGAGTTTCATGCTGAACAAAGTGGTGGAAGGTGGTCTGATTCAACCAGTAGAAGTGGGCAGGAAAAATGTAAAATTCTCACACTTGCAGTTTGCAGACGATGTGATCTTGTTTGGAAAAGGTTCCTGGCAGAACATAAGGGGATTCAAAGTTGTGCTTAGATGGTTTGAGCTGGTTTCTGGGCTAAAGATAAATTCCCAGAAAAGCAGTCTGATTAGCGTGAATGTGTAGAATGATGTGATTAATAAAATGACAGCTTACTTGAATTGCAGAGTAGGTAAAATTCCATTTTTCTACTTGGGGATTCCAGTGGGAAGCAAAGAGCAAAGTTTGAGCATGTGGAAACCACTGATTGACAAGTATATAAAAGTGCGTGAAAGTTAGGTGAACAGAAATCTATCAGTTGTTGGAAGGGTTGTGCTCATTAACTCTGTACTATCCTCCATACTCATGTACTATTTCTCAATATTCATAGCACCTAGACATGTCCTTGATAAAGTTGAATTTATCCGCAGAACCTTTTTCGGGGGTGGGAGAGAAGGAAAAAATGAGTGCACTGGGTAACTTGGGGTAGAATATGCCAACAGGTAGAAGGGGGGGTCTAGTGTTAGAAAACAGACTCGCCACTCTCCGGGTTCAGGCCTCGTGTGCACAGGTGTGCGTGTATGGGCTAATATAATTAGGAAGTGGGCAACCCTCATTAAAACCATAAGCTTATGGTGATTGATTATAGCCCACAACTCTATTTATATTAGTATATTGTGATTTCTCTAACCAATGTGGATAAATTCCTAAGACTCCCCCTCAAGTCCAATTAGGTAAATCCTATTGGACTTGGACAACGTCACTGATAATGCCCAATTGGGTCGATTTCCACTCTGGGATTAATACTCGAGATTTTTTTCCCAGAAACAATTACGAGGACCTCGGAAACAATAATCGAGACCTCCTGAAATAATGCCCACATTGGGCCAAACCTCCCATGAACCCAACCATGGGGCCAACACTCCGGACTCTCCTCCAGAAATACTCTCGGGCCTCAGTACTATATTAAAAAATAGACCCACCTCTTTCTGGGTTCGGGCCTCGTGTGCTCATGTGCGCGTGTGGGGGCTAATAAATTAGGAAGGTGGGTGGCTCATTAAAACCATACACTTATGGTAATTGATTGTAGCCCACAATCCTATTTATATTAGTATATTGTAATTTCTCTAACCAATGTGGGACAAATTCCCGATATCTAGGAATCAGGAAACTGGAAGAAATTGATCTATCTCTCTTTGGGAAATGGCCAGGATGTTTATTAGAGGAGAAAAATGAGTTGTGGAGGAGAGTAGTCAAATCTAAATATATGGTAAATTCGTTGGTGGTAGGGAGTTGTAGAGTTTTGGATGGTGTGGAGGCTCAACAAGAGGGGGTAGAAGAGATAGAAGGAGACGATCTAAAAAAAAAATGTGGTGGCAGATTGTAAATAAAGTAGTGTCTGAGGAGTGGTTTGGGGAGATGATGCGGTTGAGACTAAGAAATGGTGAAAAAATTTTGTTTTGGGAGGACATATGGTTAGGAGATACATCCTGGCAACAATGTTTTCATAAATTGAAATGCTTAGACACAACTAAGGGGAAGTGTGTTGCAGATCATGGTAGATGAAGCGGTCAGGTCTGGGAGTGGAAATGGAGTTGGCGACAGGAGTTGTATGAATGGGAGAGGGAGGAGTTAGATGAACTAGAGAATATGCTGACTTTTGTGTATGTGTAGAGGTGCATTGAAACAACCTCAGGAAGATATGAATCAAGCAAGGCACATTCTATTATACATGATCTCAAAACAACAATGCTAGATGAAGAAGAGGAAAGAATACTGAAGGAGGTTTGGTGCACATTGGTTCCCAAAATGATCTCAATACATTGCTGGAGATTACTGCAACAGCAATTGCCAACTAGGGTCAACCTCCATAGAAGGAAAATAATTCATGAATGCAACAGGTTGAGTGTATTCTATGTGGTCAAGATCCTAAAACAGAAGATCACACATTCAAAATGTGTAGCTTCAGCAAAGAAGTGTGGTCACAGATATGCGTTTGGTTACAGGTTGCTCACATACAACCCTTAGATCTTCGTGAATATATGGATATCAAACATGCAGGTGTCAGTAAAGAAATGTGGAAGGTGTTTTGGATGGCCATATAGTGGATGGTGTGGAGAAGTAGGATGACAAACACTTTAACAGCAACATTCAGCAAGTTTCTGATTTGGTGAAGAAGATTCAAGTATGTACTTGGAAATGATAAAGGCTAAAAACGACAAGTTCCTCTACGGCATAAGGAGTTTGGCATTGAATCCATTAGCATGTCTTACGGAATTTTCTGTATAAACGTATGATGGTGGAGCTGTTATCTCTAAAGAGTGACTTGTAAGACATGAAGGAAAGCATATGAACGCAGTCTCGCTAGCGGGGTTGTGAAGAAGAACAAATTGCTAAAGTGCAACTATATCCTACCACCATTGTGTTTTATTGCACTATCACATACTGTCACAGTATATTGCTAAGAGCTGATATTTCTAAAGAGCTGACATTGCTGCAGAGTTGATAGTGCCGATATTGTGGATGAGCTTTCACAAGATAACACATAGATGCTGATACCGTCAATGAGCCATCCCAGGTTAAAAGGTTCAATGGTCACATTATACATGATGATCATCTAAGAGAGAACAAATGGCGAGGCACTGTTTTAGGGGGGAGCGATTGAATGAGGAAGAGGATGTAGGGTGGCAAGTTTTTTGGCTAAAGGCTAATCTGTGCAAATTTGTACATAAACATTTGTTTTTGGTTATAATACAAGTTTTTATTTAACCAAAAAACCTGTATCAAAACATACAAGTATTACTACAACATGAAAAAAAATGCTGGGGTATGAAGAGAGAACATGGACAGACAATGGCTAAATAGGAGGAAAGGAACCTCCAATGAGTTTATCAACAGGGTCAATGACACCTCCCTATCACTTTATTTCTCGATTTTTCCTAATAATTGGAAAAAAATCTGACCTAATTCAGGTATTCAGTGAATACGGGAGAGTGAAAGACTTGTTCATACGAAACAGGAAGAACATCAGGAATTTGTGTTATGGTTTTGTGTGTATGCCTAGAATTACTCATGTGAAATGCTTATTGAAAGGCTTGTGGATTCGTGATGTGTTCCTGGAAATTGGCCACACTAAGTATCAAAGAAATCCAAAAGTAGCTACTGAGGTTAGGCACCCAAAAATCCAAAGGCCAAAGCAAAACATTCCTAACAATGGAACCTAAATACAGAAGCAGGACCAAACCAAGGTTTTCAATCCTATGATTGCTACAACACAATGGCCATTGTTGATGTAATACACTTAAAATATTTATTAATACTACTCGTATAAACAAAATGTACCTACTTTTATGGGAGCCATAAATGAAAACTCCAAAGTTAAGCATGCTGAATTTGGAACAATTTTAGGATGGGTGATCTTATGGGAAGTTTTTTTGGGTGCACACGAGTGTGAACAAAGTGTGCTAGAATGTTATGTGTTGGTTTGTGTAGATAGTATGAACAATTATTAGCTAGAGCATGGGTGGGTAGGGACACCTATGCTGCCATAACAATCTCGGGAAGGTCAGGGCATTACATTTGTTATCGTAATCATGTTTAACTGTATGAGGACGGTTGATCCTGGGATTGTTGTTACCCAATGAGCACGTTGTATATGTAAGGAGTGGTAAATGTAATATCCTTAAAACATTTGTTAATACTACTCATATAAACAAGGTACAATTACTTTTTCGAGTGATCATCCATGAGAACTACAAAATTAAGCGTGGTGAATTTGGAAAATTTTTGGATGGGTGACCCCATGTGCATGAGTGAGGATAAAGTGTGATGAAATGTTATGTGTTAGTTTGTGGAAAAAATATGAGCAATTATTGGCTAGGGTATTGTTGGGTAGAGACAGCTATGCTGATATAACGACCTTGGGGAAGGCCGGAGCATTACAATTAGTACTGGGATCAACCATTCAACTATTGAAGAGGTGTTAGAATGAAGTGGTTACTCTAATGTTAATTTCTAACAAGACTACTCTATCCATGGTCACACAAATCAATCTGATGAATGACCAAGTAGCAAATATATTGAGAACGTTTAGTACAATGAGGTCCTGGAGTATTGATGATAATCTAATGCCTAATGTGACAATATATGGGGCACCACTTACCTGTAAGTCAATCATATTTTACAAGTGGTTGATAAGAGAATTTGGATGGTTTAAAAAATCTACTGATAGTACATTTTCGAGAGAAATCATTGGTTAAGCATATGATCGCCAGATATTGATAAATGGTGTCACTCAGAAACTACGAATTGAGGAAACTTCTTGTGTAGAGTTGTGTTAACTTCGAGTTGTGTAAAAATGTCTTTTTGGCAACTTCATTCTTTTTAACAATCTCTTTTTGTCATCCTCATCCTTCATTCTTATTGATAAATGGTGTCACTCAGAAACTACGAATTTTTATACACTTTAAGGTATGAGTTGTGTTGTAGTGTCACCGTCCACGGCTTCCTCGTTGGATTCAGAGCGTATCCCGCCAGAAAAATTATCGAGGCTGTCAAGCTTCGATGGCGGAAACTGAAGCATCTTGTACGAAGCCAGTGCTACCTTCGAGATAAGGAATAACATATTCTCCTAATCTATCATAGCTGTCGTGGTTGCTTTACCTCTCTTTGCAGCGCAGAGGTATATGACCAAGAAGTGATAAGACGTTTGTAGCTTGAGATTTAATCCTATAATACTTAAACTTCCCATTCCGAATTAATGAAATTTTGCCTTGTGATGGAATCGTCGGTCAAGCCGGAAAAGCATTAAATCCCAACGGCTCATCCTCCCCGCCATTCTTGTTTTCCATCAGCAAACAAACGAGCCTAATCTGTCTGAACATTAGTTTGTCGACTTTATTTTCCGACAAATAATGGTCTAGATAACCACTCGCCAAATAAAACATGTCTTACTTCACTACAATTGATTCGTTTTGATCGACAAGCCAATCAACGCAAGTTGCACGTGCTCTTTTGCATTTCATTACTTGTTGTTGGAGTTGAATTATATAATTATGTGTAGGAGAGGTGGAGATTGTAGGTTGTGACGTAGAATAATTCATGGATGCAACAATCTTCTTGTTTGTTGCATAACTTAGGCTAAGTAAATGAATGATAAAAAGAAATGAAGAAGGTTGTATAAAAAGTAAGTACCCTTCCAAAAAGTGGGCTAAATCCCACTCATTTGAAGGACTATTTTTTTTTGGTAGGTGAAAGGTCTTTAAAACTCCCACCTTACTAAAATGCATTAATGTTAATTCCTGTTTTTTTGAAAGTTCGAAATTTTTTACTCGACTTTGAAAGTGCATGTGATACATATTACAAAATTTGATGAGACCGGACATAATAAAATTTTGGCCTAATATGTGTTGGTAATCATTAATCTTTTTAACATATGAGTTGAGAAAAAATTTCTAGTCAGACAAACTATGTACCGAACGACATGCTTTACATTATGACCGCCCTCGATTAATACGACAGTCAGAATTAAATTACTTAAATTAAATATTTATTTTAATCATGGCCATTAAATTAAAATCTTACCATCAGTATAAAAATTCGAAATGGAAGACATCTTGCTTAGGTATAATGTCACTCACTAAACCCTAACCCATACGAACAAGTTGCCTGGCACTACAACATTTCTCATGAAGTTGAACCCTAATTCCAAAAATTTGAGGAGTACACGTATAATTTTCCCATGGGTAAGAAGCAGAAGAGAAGAACGGTGCAGAACGTCAAGCCTGTCGAAAATGCCGGCGGTGAGTTTCAAGAAAAACACAAGAAAAACAAGAGGAAGAACACTGACGGAGCAGAAGTGCGGCAGAACGGGGCTATATTGGCTTCTGAAGCTCCCACTGTTTCCATTGCTCTACCTGGTTCCATAATCGACAACGCACAGTCCCTTGAACTTGCAACGCGGGTAATGAATAGAGAATTCTGTCCATCATGTTTTTCTCAGTTTTTTCTGAAAAGATTACATTTTTAGTTTCAATTTGTCCCAGACAGGGGTGTTTCCCCTGTCAAATTTGCACAGTTTTACGGACGAAAACAATGACATGGTATTGAAACCAATGCACATAATTTTTTAATTTGCTTATTTTCTACATTTACCCTCCTGATGTTTTTATATCTTTTGTTTCTCATGTCCCTATAGTTGGCTGGCCAGCTTGCGCGCGCGGCCACAATTTTCCGAATTGATGAGGTATTTTCTGATTTTGGAGATGAAATTAGTTTTTAAAAAGTATGGATGGATATAGTAGGCCGTTGATGTTGTTCCGAAATGTTTTTTTTTTTGTTCTGAAATATTGTTACCAATGCTATTCTCCAATTTTCCGTTAGCATCTCGAATTTCTTAAAAACTGAACTACGAAGTTCTTTACTGAGAATTCGACTGCCTCGTGCTTTTTCCTTTACCAATCAGGTAGTTGTGTTTGATAGCAAGAGTACATCAGAGGATGCTTTGATTGAGGAAAATAATTATGGTGAGGAAAGTGGTGCTGCTTTCCTTTCGAGAATCCTGACGTATCTAGAAACACCACAGTATCTGAGGAGGAGTCTATTCCCAAAGCATCAAAGTTTAAGATTTGTGGCAAGTACTGATATCTTTAGCAAACCAAGGCTAGGAGATGAAATTTTTTGTTAATTACAATCTATGCTTTCTTTTTTTGCTGTGCAGGGCCTACTGCCTCCGCTTGATGCTCCACATCATTTACGGAAGCATGAATGGGCTTCATACAGGGAAGGTAGCTTTCTTAATCTGTACGCAGTTTTTTGTACACTCAGGTAGAGTCACTGGTGCATTTTATGTGCTTTAAAACTGTAAACAGTGTCACCCATAAATCTATTTAGCTCATAGTGCCTATGTGAACCCTCGTGCAAATTTGGACATAGGATGGCTCCTCCCATTTTGAAAATCATGCAAGTTATCTGTGGCTGCTAGTGCACATTTCTTTGCGTCGGTCTATGTTCTTCCCATTTTGAATGCCAATTTATTTGGTTTCTTATTTTTTTCATAGTATTATACACTTGTTGCTGTATAAAAATAGCAATTAATCATTGTTTTCCTTGTGAAGAGAAATTCGCTTGATACTTTTACATTTCTTGATGCGAACTAATTATTATCCTTGGAATTTGTCATAAAATCTGGGCATATGATGGTTACACTTGATCGCTGAACTTCAGGTAAGTTTCATGTTGATGATCATTTTTGCTGATGCCCCTGCCTTTCCGAGTATAGTATCTGTTTGGTTAGGAGTAGAGATTCTGTTGACATCTTCTTTCTTCTAGTTAGCTGTTTTTGAGGTTCCTTATCCAGTTTTCTGACTTTTGAAGATTCTTCTAGTTGAAACTTTTAGTCCGGTTCAAGATCTCTAGTACTGACTTCTTTCCTTTGCATGTATGCAAAATCTTTTCTACTAAACTGATAGAAACATCGAAATTTCTCTTTTTCTAACTTATGCCGCGTTTGAGGTCACACAAGCAATTGGAGGAAAGTTTTTGAGCCAGTATGAATCTTTGCAGTCAGTTAAATGAAGCATCAATGAATTGCACAATAGTGCTTTAGAAATATTTCTAATGTTGAAGCACTATTCTGATTTCTGTAACTTTCTCCACTGTAAGGAAAATTCATCTGCCGTAACTCATTCATCCATACATCACAGTGAGGAAATGCTTACGTCATTTGCTCTTGTAGAACTATGCCAGTTCTCCTAAGAGAGTATATTCACTGTAATGAAACTTTCGTGGTGTCTTTGTTCATTCCATCGTGTTCCTTGGTTCTTCTTCTTCTTGAACTATGACATATCCAAATCATTGCTGCGAGAGGAGATAAGATACCTTCCCAATCTTATGCGAGGTCGAGTTTCCGTTGCTTGTTGTTCATCATTACATAGTATTATTGTGGTAGTACATCTTTTTAACTTGTCAAAGTTTTATCTAGAAACCTGCCTCTTCTTCATAAATTTAAAGTATATATTATGCCCTATTTATGCCCCCTGGCAGAGCAAGCGTCAAAAGATAGTCATTTTATTGGTGAAATGCACTGATTTCTACCTTCCTCGTAGGTATCACCCTGGAAAAAGTAGACCGAGGGTCCGTTGGAATGCTTGTTGATGTTGGTCTCAGCAAGGTATGGGTATCTGTTTTCGTGGTAATTTTGTTATGAAGATGAGTGGTACCTACCGTTTCGTTCTTACACCGTTATATCTTCACTACAATGTTATCAGTACTTTCTTTAAGTTGTATTATCACTTTAGTTTTTGCCATTTTACTTGATTATTTCAATTAAGACGAGTCTTTCTTCGTCTGTCATTTCGCCAGAATTGTAGATAACTCCTCATTATACTTAATTCTGCATACAAACCAATGGTGCTGTTGTCCTGCCACAAAATTGGTTTGTAGAGCAATTAGTAATGGCTTTATATGTTGGCTAACTTGGTTTAGCTTACATTAAAAGCAATTAACCGTGCAGAATGTTATGATTGATGAAGTTCTTGAACCGGGGAAAAGAGTTACAGTAGATATGGGAGCGGACCGTGATCTTGATTCAGGTCCGTAATCCTCATCTAGTGCTATGAAAGCACGCAAGGGGCGATGACTTGACTAAAAAAAATTGAAATTTCCAGGTCCACGTAAAATTGTTCCTCGTTCCAAGCCTAGGGAAAAGGGAATGTACTGGGGATATAGAGTTCGATATGCGTCCAATATTAGTTCAGTATTCAAGTACTCCCCCTACCAGGTCTATACTATTGCTTTTGAAATTTGTTGTTATTCATGGAAGCAGCTGATATGAATCATAATCAAGTGATGTGATGCTAATATTTTTCATTGGCAGGGAGGGTATGACCATACAGTTGGTACTTCGGAACATGGTTCAATTATTAACTCTTCGGAGCTTACCTTACCATCATTCAGGTTTATATACATCGCATGGGGTTATCTTTGAGCAACAATGATTTTTCCAGATTCTATCTCTATACTAGCAGAAATGTGGTATTCTATTATAATTGGAGTAATCGTTGGCCTCTCATAGGATTAGATTGGTTTCACAAGAAATTAACTCGTTTCTTATTTGCATATAACATACCAGTTCATAAACTACTGATCCATGTTTTCCACATGAACCCTTATATTGATATTGAATTAGTTTCTCAATATATAGTAAGTATGGAGCACCAAAATTCATTATTTGTGTCTCATTTTTGTATCAAACTTTCAAAAGATGCTACTTGACCCATCTTTACCGGTTTGATTCAGAATGTTTGAGGAATATATATATATATACAGAACAGATCCTATGGTCAGTTTTATTGTGGTCCGTTTTCCCTTCCGTGGACAATTTTTTCGTAGCACCATCCGTTTTCGAAATTGATGACACCATTGGAAAGCTTATACATTGTAGATGAAAATCCACATGCTTTGGTCCAGTTTCGACGACGTTATCGCCGTTTAATTTAATTTCGCATTTCCGCTTGGGTTAAGTAGTCCTAAATAGGGTTTTAGAATTCGTCGCCGGAAACCGGACCAAACCCTAGGTATTTTCATCTATAATGTATAAGCTTTCTAATTGTGCAATCAATTTCGAAAATGAATGGTGCACACACACGAAGGGAAAACTGACCATAAGAAAACTGACCATAGGATCTGGACTCTCTCTATTTATATCATGCTTCAAATTTTACGTTGAACCTACTGATATATGCAGATGTGTTGATTAAAAATTAACTTCTAGGCACCTCTTAATTGCTTTTGGAGGAATTGCGGGGTTGGAAGAGTGTGTCGAAGAGGATGAAAATTTGAAGGTATTGTCTTGACAGATCTTTAGCAAATACCCCGGTTATGATATGATTGATGCTCTTATTTTCAGGGTAAAACTGTACACGACATATTCACCTCGTACCTGAACACTTGCCCTCATCAAGGAAGCCGAACTATACGGACCGAGGTGAGTTGTCTGATGCTCTCTTTGTTGCTCTCATTCAAGAAAGTTAAGTTTGTAGCATCTTTTCTTTCTCTAAACTTGTTCTCTCCTGGAACCAGGAAGCAATCTTTATATCGCTCCAGTATTTCCAAGAGCCAATTAGTAGAGTTGTTAAGAAGTGTGAAGGAACATTGAGTTTATAGCTTAGAGTGCAATAAATTTTTCAGGAAAATGCTACTGATACAAACATTATTTGTTGAAACTGTAATGTAACAATAATCACAATTATATCAAATCCAAGTAGCTCAACTGGTGACCTGGGCACCTTTCAATGTAGAGGTACAAGGTTATTTACCTTTGCTTATTTATCTCTTAAATGATTTATGTGTTTTCAATTTATTAGTTAAATTATGATCATGCATTTTAGGAATATTCATACTGTAAATATTTTTTATATTAGTAATACTTGAACCTAAACTACTATTACCCGTACTTGTACTCAATTTTTTTGGGTACAGTTTTTGATATTTAAACCCGGCCCGATACCCACTACCCGATGGGGTAACGGATCTGGGTTCGAGAAAACCCAATATATGAAGGTATTTTGTGTAGCTCTAGGGACCATGGGGTTTGGACGAGCTATGTGCATACTCAAACCAAACATGGAAAGCTTGACCAAAGAGCAATTAAATGGGTGTTTATTCGTCACCCCAAACATTCGAGAGAATATGTATTGTTCGGCGAACATTCGAATGTAGTCATGACTGAATTCGACAGACACAACGTTGAGATATCAGAGGATTAGTTCTCAACTATCGGTGATATATAACATGACGGTCAATTGTATGAGTACAATAACTACATTTATCTCTTGGTGTGGAGGAGAGTATAATTCAACAAAACACCAAAGATTGTAAAATCCCATATATTGCAAGTGAGAGTCTGCCTAATAAATGTGAGAATGCAAATGATGATAGTACTCAGTAGTAATCTCCAATACCTTCTACCGTGAGGACTACAAATTCTACCGACCATTCCCATTGTTTACAAGCTGAAAACATTGGGAATGCAATATGGTTTACAAGCTGAAAATCATGTTATCTGACTTTCAAATCGAGGAAGACATATTCTTCTGCGCATTTTTTCGAAGTATATGAGTCAACCTTTTATCGTGAGAATAGAGACTCTCATCGTGAAAATGGCGAAGTGTCATATGCTAAAATGTAAACCATTGTTCTTAATTTGATTGTCCCAAGTATTATGCTCCTGTTAAGTAACACATTTTTTTTGTAAATCAATACATAGTTTTTAAATCTAAAGTGGGTGACGCCATTATACTTTGCCTCTTTGAAGGCCACCTTCACATTCAATGCCATGTTATTCAATGTTGAATCACTGGATCCATCTGTACCTTTTAACAGTTTTTTGAATCCACCGAGCATCTAGCATTAAATAAACGGACAAGTTGGTCTCCTGAGCAACAACTCTCTCGAGAGATTGAAATGGTAAAATGGAAAATGGGAAACTTTAGCTGGTTTGCATTTTTTTTTTATAATCATGATATTTGAAATTATTTTAACCCGATTAATCTGGAATCCATGCAAAGCGATCCCTCCACATGGACCAGCTAAGACTTGGGCCTTTGGCCCGCGATCGTGGCCCCAAAAAATTATTTGGGGCTAATGGGGATTGAACCTGAGACCTCATCCCTTCTTGGAGACTAATCACTTAATCACTAGGCCAACCTCCACATAGCTGGTTTGCATCTGTACCAGATCTCAGGATTTCACTCGGTAGCATCAATTCAGATCAAACAACCCAAAACAGAACATGAAGATTAGGAAGCAATACATTCAATTTACATTTCAAATTCAACTTTCTATTCCCCTCCTCAATGCAAACGGTGGAGGCAGATATGTGTTCTTACCTTTTATGCTAACAGGTGTATTAACAACAGGCCTAATCCTTACAGTTGCTAATCTCGTCCTCTCCAATCCCTTCTTAATTCTCTTCACAACCTTGTCTCTGTTAACTCCTTTCCCCTCATCTCCTGATGGGATTTCAGCCGAAGAAGAGGAAGAGGAAGTAGAAGAGGACAGACATAAAGTTGAAGGAGACCTATGTTTCTTTAGTCTCAGCAACTCTTTCCACAACACAGTGCATGAAGGTGGTCTTGGGGATGGATCTTCATCTAAAAACCAGCTTATCCTGCTATCCTTCTCCTCATTCTTCTCCTCTTTCCATTTCTCCGTCTTTAAACTCATCTTCCCAAGCTGCTCCTCTGCTTGTTTCATCTGCCAGAAAGGCAGTAACTTTCCCTCACAGAACAACTCATCCGCAGTAATCATTTGATCAGTCAGCTTGCCTGAGAGAAACTCGAATTCCCCATGATTTCTTACAGCTGCATTATCCATCACTTCCTCCTTGTGACGGCCATAGGGGCATATGGAGATGAAGTTGCTCTCATCTAGAAACTCTGATGAGAACGATAACCGGGCCGGGCTGCCTATCATCTCAAGTACATGCTTGGGTGATGTGAGATGAAGGGATTGTTGTTCCATCTCTGGGCCTGGGGTTGGTAGAAAACTAGAAAAACTCTGTCATGTGGTGATGGAAATGTGCGCATGCTGATTATAAAGAGATGAGATTGTTTAAGAGGGATGAGGAGGTGGTGTGATGGTGGGTGTAAATGTTTGGAAGGTGAGGAAAAAAAATTAAACAAACTTTAGTGGTGAAAGGATTTTGATAAATCACACTCCTCGTCCTAAAG
>JAOYMZ010014416.1:0-20054 GCA_025802335.1 Pinguicula primuliflora
TGCATAGAATTGTATATGTTCAAGTTTTGGTGATATTCCGACGAGTTTATCACCGTTTAATTTAGGGTTCACATTTCTCCTTGGGGTTAAGTAGTCCTTAATAGGGTTTTAGAAATTCCCGGCGACTTCGTCGCCGGGACCGTACCGGAACATGGGGCTTTTGATCTCCTACGCATTACCTTTCTAATGGTGCAACCAATTTTGACAATGGGTAGTGGTGAGTATAGGTTGTGCACAAAATTGGTTGTGCAAAAGAGCCTTACCCTCTCCATCTAATAGTCTAGATTGATAAATGTTATGCAAACATGTTGTTTTAATTTTGAGACATGACCCCTTAACCCTTAATTACTTGTGTTTTTTTAATCATACGAGCACACCCCCGGAATACTAATAAGTCGAATGATGTAAAATCTTTCAGAGCTCAATTTATGATTCTAATGAATTGTCAGTCGGGTTACGCATGCACGAATTGGAGCCAAGTTTATAATTATGAGAATACGACTAATTTGATCTCGATCTGCATACTTGGTTCATTACTTCTGTTGTTGGGCCTGTGAGTGATTTTATGGGTTGGGCTGGTTACCAGGCTGGTGTCTGATTTTGGTCCATAATCTATTTCCTGATTTGTGGGCCTCTGGATTTCTTCATGTGATATGTCATCTTGGCCCAACTTACTCTTAGTCTGTCTGGTCTACTGAGCCCACAGTCCATAATATAAATCTTGTTCTTAGCTCTTTGTGTCTCTTTTTGTGGACTCTATTCTCTCTCTCGGGTTTTTAAACTCTCTGGAACTCTTTTATTCTCTCTGAAACCCTTGCACTCCCTATGCGTGAATCTTGAGATTTTGCCGATTAAATTAGCTCTTGGCTTGTTCCTCTGCCCAGATTTATTCTCCTTGCTTGATTCCCATTGTTGTGAACTTCTATTTGTGGGATTTGAGTCATTGAAAGGCCGTTTTACTCGTCGGAAACTGACGACTTTTGTGTTCTCGGGCCTTCTCTTGCGATATATCAGTAGATCTATTGGAGGTCTACCTTCGAAAAAGGATTCTTTGCATTCTTGTTTTTGTTATCTGTGCATGCAAGATTTTTGTAATAATTCTTTCAGATTTAGTTGATTGCTAATGTTCTTGTACTTCTGTGTAGATCCAGAACTGAAGATCTCTTCCTCACAATGGTATCAGAGCCAGGTTGAGGCTCTGATCTAGTCAGAAACTTGTTGCATGTCCTAGATTTGGTGAGATATGGATTGTGCATGTGTAGATCTATACTTGTTTTCTGGAAAATTTTCAATTATCTGTCGAATTGGTCATAGTTCAGGTTTTAGACCCTAAACCCTAAAGTGTTGCTGATGATTCTCATCTCTTATGCAGGCGCTGGTCTAATTTTTAGTAGATCTACACCCTTAAAAGTCATATCTCGTGATTTTGGTTAAGATTTGTAAAAATCTATCTGATTAGTATCTCGTTATAATTGATTCTGTGACAATACGACCTTGCATGTTTAGATCAGTTGATCTCTTATTCTAAAATGGATATATTGTGAACGAGTCTGAGATTTGGGAAGTATTCTGTTTATAAAATTGATATATTGTGAACGAGTCTGAGATTTGGGAAGTATTCTGTTTATTGCATGTGTGTTGCATGTCTAGGAGAGTGTTGGATCTATTCTGAGATTTAGTTATTAACTTACTATTGAGCATCTACTTTACTCTTATTCAAGAAAACTATCTTGTTTTCTAAAACTCAAGCTGCTTCGAGTAATTTTTATACTAATTTTTTGAAATTGTTGAGTTTTCAAAACAATGTATTATTTTCAGGCTTTTGAAACAACTTGTTTTCGAAAATTCTGATATACTAAAACAATTATTCCGCTACACTTATCTGAAAATCTGTATACATTCTCTGTTAGTGTTACTCGGTCTAGTTGTGATTTCTGAAATCTGAAATAGTTAAAATTGCATGTAATTAGAAGTTTTAAACTGTTTTAAATCTCTATTCATTCTTTGTCTAGACTTCAAAACTTTTTGATTTGAAGTGTCTAGCTACTATTCGGTGTTCTATCTCTTGACTGGAAAAGAAAGAAAAGAAAGGAGGACGAGAAAGAAAGAATAAAGAAATAAAAAACAGAAAGGAAAATAAAGAAAAATAGAAAAATGGAAATTCGTGATTGGAGGTATCCAAGGACTGAGAACTATATGATCTGGTCTCCTGTAAATCTACTGTTATCCCTTTTAGATAGACTTGTCACTATGATTTACAGCTTTGTGCTCGTAGCACACCTACTTGAATACGCTGATTTACTGCTTAGAGCTTGCAACTCATCTTCTGTGCATTGTCTGCTCTTCGGAGATTACAAGTTTTAGTTGTGTGGTATTTAGGAGTCTAGAGAGTAACCCTGTGAAGAGGACCCTTAAGAACCTCTGTGGAATATACTGCGCATGTGACTGTCTTTCAATTATAATTTTTTCATAACTTGATATTAGATTTAAGAAGTCTTCGAGATTCGAGTTTACAACTTTAACACACTCTGAAAAGAATATCAAGGCTAATAAATAAGAGTGATGCTACATGTCCCTACAAATAATCCAGAATTGTAGGGACATATAATTTAAATAAGGATATATGTAGTTTAATAAAGAATTTTGCAAGTTTAGTGTATCATTTAAATGTCATTAAGAATTTTATATTTTAAATAATTAATATTTTATTTCTATAGGGATGAATTCTGAATTAGTTGTTGGGACATATAGCATTATTCAATAAATAATTCCGATTGCTTGTTTACTTAAGTTCTTCGCTCTCGAAAAGTGCTTGACCATCTCTGATCCATGTGATATCATTTAAGAACGCATTTAAGATGACTGCTAGAATTGAGATCTCATTGTTTGATAGGAATGACGATTTTACTTCTTGCGCTAAGCGTATAAAAGTTGTACTTTCTCATAATAAAGTTTACTATGCTTTAAACCCTCCTAAAGATTGGGCCGAGTCTTGTGCATCTATCGTTGAGGAAATTAGTGAGGAAGTCTTAAACCTTTTAATATTCGGGCACTGTCCCTGTAACAAACCCAAAATTCAATCAGTTGGGTTTGGGGTTCGTTATGGCAGTATGACCCACTGACCATACCCGAGCCCAAATATAATATTGCAAGATAAAGCATACTAAAAGACAAAATTCCTCGAGAACCACTATCTTGTACGATCACGATCAACGCCTCTCTGGCTCTGCAAACAATCACACGGGTGGTTTCGTGAGTCAAAATGACTCAGTAGGTAATCAAATCGGGGTGCACATGCATAAACGTTAATATCACTAATAACCTGCTTAATATAATTAATGAAACACTCACATAGTATTAATTATCAGATATATTTCATTTAGTTACATGCTTGCTAAGAATCAGATTAACCAACTAACATCATGCTCGTCAATAAATAAACCTATATACAAATAGGTACAAGACTTACGAAAACATATAAAGGTTCATGAAGCAATATCAGCATGTACTAGATGAATTAAAATTTACATAAAGTAAACATAAGTCAAATAGTTAAAAGAGTTTTCCATAACCCAAACACATTCCATGCAGTATTGCTCATCACCGATCGGCCCGGTCACTGCCACTCAACCCTTGAGCACGAAGATAAACAATCTATCCGGAACAGTTCCGCCCGAACAACTCTCCAATGAATTTCACTCCAACATCTCCGCTCTCGAAGATCTCGCTATTCACTCAGATTTCCGCTCGCAGAGATCTTCCATCGGTCCTCTCCGCTCTCCCCAATCAAGGATTCATCATCTCCCTCTCTTCCTGTCTCCAACATATCAAACCCATTTCAAACCACACGGCCACGATAGCAAATACAATAATCAACGCAGATAATCACAAATACCTTCACATGGATTTATGCTTCCTCATTACAAGATAACAATCAATTACGAAGGTAAGGAAGGAGATTTCCCCAAGTACATATTCACGACCGCCAACAATTTCATAAACAGGGGAGGGAATTCTCACTTAGCATAGATTTAATCACAGACACATAGATCACAGGATTTGAGTAAATTTCGAACTACCGGAACCAAATAAGCGAATGAACACAAATCAGAAATTCGTCAAGCTTCAATCGCCGTATACTACTACCTGATTCAACATAAGCTTAGTTAAACGTTCACATTGGGAAAGGGGGAAGACGGAGCACGTAAGGTAAGAAAAACAAACAACACAAAGATCATAAGCTTCATAGAAATAGGAATCGTGATTCCACCCGTATGCAGTGGGACGACATTGAGGTTCGGTCGGAGAGGATGTCTCATTACTTCTCTCCCTTCTCTGGTGACGACACCGCACAACAAGTTGTGAGCGCCGCCACCGTCTTCGATCCTTGTCGCCGTCCTTTTTCTCCGAAATCAACCACCTACCCAGAGTTCTTTTTCAGATTTCTGTTCACGCCACCTTCCGCACAAACAACCAATCACCCACACTGCGTCACTCTTCTGCCCAGATCTCCTTTACGCAGTCTCACGCAAGCTTCCTCCAACCCCAGGCTTCAATCAACACTTATATCCGTTCAGATTTTCCCATTTCACCCTCTTCCGTACGAAGGCGGCGACATCCCTCTTTCTCTATTTTCGATCGCGCGAGAAGAGATGAGTCGGGCCTCTCTTCCTAAGTTTCCCTCATCCGGCCCACTATCGTTTATTTGCTGGATTAATCCGGCCCATTATCATTAAATCGGGAGATCCATCCGGCCCAATTCTTCTCCTCTTGGCCCAACTACTTAATTAAATAATAGCTCACAAATTTAATTCCCGACCCAATTAAAGCAAATTCCACGATTTACAAATCAAGTAACACACATTCAAGTTTAAACGTACTTGAAAATTTCTCGTACCTTACATCACTCCCCCTTAGAATGAATTTTGTCCCCGAAATTCGCATTTCCGGAGTGTCAAATAAATGGGGATAAGCTTCCTGCATCGTCTCCCATGTGGCTTCGTCTTCGGATTGGTTACTCCATCGCCAATCGTCTCCCATGTGGCTTCGTCTTCGGATTGGTTACTCCATTGCACTTTCACATAAGATACTTGTTGATTACGAAGTCACACTATTTTATCACCCAAAATTTTAACGGGTTCCTCTACCCGGCTCAAATTCTCGTTGATTGGAACTTGTCCAAGATCTAGCACATGACTCGGGTCTCCCACATAGTGGCAAAGTTGTGACACATGGAACACGTTATGTACTCTGGACATATGTGGTGGTAAGGCCAGCTGATAGGACACATTCCCCACCTTTCCCAGGATCTCGTATGGTCCTATATACCTTAGCATGACTTCCCTAAGGCTTAATTTTCCCCAAAATGTCCTTTAAATCCAAATCATCCGAAATCTATACTCTTCCAAACTTCATCACCCGACCATTAACAAGAATTTTTTTTGCTCGGGTCCTTTCCCCTCGGCTTCCTTCAATGCTTGCTGGATATCGACATCCTTTCGTTGGGATTTCCGTACTCGGCCCCCAAGGCTTGGTTCCGCGCACAATGCAGCCATTTGTGTCATGATAGAGTCAACTATTTCCACCTCCAGCCCTCCCAGCTCTCGGTTTAGCATACTGGTCACAACAGTGGCCCCTTTTTTGGCTTAATGCATCAGCTACTCTGTTTGCCTTTCCTGGGTGACACAGAATATCGACCTCATAATCCTTGATTAATTCCATCCATCGCCATTTGCACATGTTCAGTTCCTTTTGAGTAACGATATACCGAGGTTCTTATGATCCGTGTAGATGGTACTCCGAGCGTCGTAGAGGTAATGTCTCCAAACTTTCAAGGCATGCCTCACCGCTGCGAGATGCATACGCTTTCTATCTACCCCCTTGCATCAATAAGCCTCCCATGACTATTTAGTAAATTCCAGGAATAACTATCACTTAGCCGAATCCAGTATCATACTTAGTGCCGCATTTATGCATAATCGGCAGTTAAAGCAAGTAGGAAGGCACACGAGGCAACTTAGGCATTTTATCATATAAAGAATTTAAAACATAAATATAATGACATCATGTATAACCAGGCCAATTATACCGTATGCGATAGATTTACAAGGCACACAAGTCTAAGACATCTAAAAATTCTACGTGGGTTATCATAATTCTAATATGATTACACTTACCTGGTTCGTTTACATAATCAAACAAGCTTTTTTTTTCATACTAACCAAACATGTAACAATCTAAACAATCAGACATAAGCAATTGGGATATTCATGCCAGTTTAACATATAAGCATTCAGGTCATAACGCAAGGAGAATGATGAATAAATCAGGCTTCCCTAACAAGCATGCAACTAGAACATTACATAAACGGAGTGGTGGATAAATTTATGCCTTCTTAACATGTATGCAACTAGAACATTAGTTCTAAGGAAATGATGAATATTATCATGCATTAATAACAGTATGCTCTTAAATTTTTTTTTTGGGTAAGTAGTATGCTCTTAAATTATTAACATAATTTAAATAATTTACAAAAATTTTTAATTCACAATTCAACCGAATAATCTGAATTTAAAAGAGAGCAAACTTCATGGCCTGGCCCAAAAATCATTTATCAAACTTATTGGTTTCCTACCTCAAATCAACTTTTAATTGCAATTCAACCTAACAGCCCACCCACTTCATGGCCCACGGCCCCAAACCAGTCAACAACCTATTGATTTTTCCACTTCAAATCAACGAACCCCAAGAATTTTCCCTCCAGATTGATTCATTGCCACACCCAAAAATCATTCTTCAAAACTAAAAAAAAGTTTTCGAAAAATGTACCAGCTCATGTTCCCATTCACAGCAACAAGATTCGGTCAGTGCAACTAAAACTATATTCTGGCCGACACAATATATTCTGAACAAGAAGCACTACACAGCACTCGAACAGAAACAAAACAACTCCTAACCAGCAACCTTTCGAAGTTTAAACCCTGCAAGTTACAACTCATATAGCCACGCATAACAATGAGGTTTCAACAGAATAGAATTAGTGAAGTAAAGTACCACTCCTCATCCCTCAATCTCGACGACATTCCGGGAGAACATCATAAGTGAACCGTAAGTAAATCCGCAGCACAAACATAAATCCGACTCAAACGAAAACAAGCAGCAAGGTCTGCATTCTCAACACTCATAACATATACAGAATCAAAGACACCTCGATCGTTTTGAAGAATTTAAATCGAACCAAAATCTAAGATTAATACGAAACTCAGATATAAATTCATAGTCGATACCCCAGGAAACCAGACGAACAGAACGCTCCTATACGCATGTACCAGCAATTCATAGAAGAGATTTCAGATTATAAGCAACACACAAATTCGGTTTTCCAGATAAAAATAAAGAACCAGTTATCCAACTCGTTTTATGAATGAAAGATCTTTCCGAAAACTCGACAAACAGATTCAGCATCTCGCTAAACATCGCAGTAAAAACTCAATACAGAATCACATCTTCCATCATTACAGATTAGAGTTCGAAATCAGCTAGAAATCGAAGAGGAAAAACTACTTTTGCACACAGTAGGATCTCCCTACAAGCAACCCAACAGTCTGTAACTCAAAACAACAACATGACAGACTCTATTCAATAATCTCGGCAGGACACAAGAATGGATTCTACTTTTCCCATTTGTGCATAATCGATGAATCAAGACAATGAAATCGTTTACGCAGTTAAACCACACGAAAGCAGAATCTTCCTACATTTTTCAGCAAGGTCACCAAAACCTTCTAATCATACGGCCTTAACACGTGAAAAGAACAAAAACAGCAACTCAAGGGGGTCACATAACAGAGACATGCTTCGAGCTCAAACAAAACAGAATTCGTTTTAAACAACCAGATTTGTGTGATTTTTACAATTTCGTTAAACTAAGAACAGCATCTAAGGAAACCAACCAATTCACGCTAAGATAGTTTAGCACACGTAAACCCAATCATAACATCTACATAACTCGAAAATCCGAGATTCATACAATTCATTCAACCAACCATGAGCAGTTAATTCACATAGGAGGCCCTAATCATGCTCCTACCCGTATGCAGTGGGACGACATTGACAGGAATCATGATTCCAACCGTACGCAGTGGGACGACATTGAGGTTTGGTCGGAGAGGATGTCTCATTACTCCTCTCCCTTCTCTGGTGACGACACCGCACAACAAGTTGTGAGCACCGCCACCATCTCCGATCCTCGCCGTCGTCCTTCTTCTCCGAAATCAACCACCTACCCAGAGTTCTTCTTTTTCAGATTTCTGTTCACGCCGCCTTCCGCACAAACAACCGATCACCCACCCTGCGTCACTCTTCTGCCCAGATCTCTTTTACGCAGTCTCACGCAAGCTTCCTCCTCCAACCCTAGGCTTCAATCAACACTTATATCCGTTCAGATTTTCCCATTTCACCCTCTTCCGTACGAAGGCGACGACATCCCTCTCTCTCTATTTCCGATCGCGCGAGAAGAGATGAGTCGGGCCTTTCTCTTCCTAAGTTTCCCTCATCCGGCCCACTATCGTTTATTTGCTGGATCCATCCGGCCCAATTCTTCTACTCTTGGCCCAACTACTTAATTAAATAATAGCTCACGAATTTTATTCCCAACCCAATTAAAGCAAATTCCTCGGTTTACAAATCACGTAACACACATTCAAGTTTAAACGTACTTGAAAATTTCTCATACCTTACAGTCCCTAAGATGGAAGTTATTATAAACGGTCTAAAGTATAGAGAAGTGGAACTTAAAAATTCGAAACGTGTTTCTACTGTCTTATTTGCTTAGGGAGATGTCAAAAATGATTCTGAAAAGTCTAAACCACATGTGAACAGAAGCACTAGCCACCGTCTGAATAGGTTTCCACCTAGGAACCAAAATTCTTTTGCAAATAAGAACAATTTGGAGTTCGATGTGGTCAAAATTTTCATCAAAATAGGAATTTTCAAAACAATTCAAATTTTAAGAATGCAAGTTTCAATAGGAATAGTTATCAACTGAGATGTAACTATTGTAATAAATTTGGTCATGTTTAGAGTAATTGTTTTATTTATAACAGACACTTTAAAGGTCAAAATATTGGTGAAAATGTTAGGGATGGTCATAATAACCCTAATGCTATCGTTTCTGATGTGCATGGTCTAAATCATTTTAAAATGTTTAGGAGTAACAATTTACAAGGTTTTGGTCAGAATGTGAATGCATGCAATGATAATACCTCTGTTTTTCAAAATGGGCAAGATTCGTGTGTAAATAACAATAATACTCTTAGGTCACAACTTTCGGAAAATGTAGGATCTTTTCCTTTTGATTTTAGAAATTAACCTAGCACATCTTACAACCCTCCATTGTATGGCTTTGTTTTTTATGTGAGTAATCATGATGATTATGTGGGAACGTGAATCGGAGTCTACAATAGACAAAATAGTTTTTAACGATGATTTGATTTAGGTCATGTCTGAGTGTTCAAAATTTAATTTTTGCGTAGAAGATCAGCAAGAAATTCTTGAACAAGTAGTCTAGGATTTTGAAAAAAAGGTTTCTGAAAGTTGAAAATGAATCTGAAACAGTATCTGAAAACTCTGAAATTTCAAATCCGGAAGATGTTTTAGTAGTTTCTGATTTTGAAAGTAGTGATGAATGAGTACTTGACTCTGATTGCACATATCACATGTCACCTAATCTAGGCTGGTTTGACACCTTAGATAAGTGTAAAAGTGGTATGGCTATAATAAGTAATGACAGCATATGTGAGATTAAAGGCACTGGTTCTGTTTCATTGAAACTTAATAATGATAATAAAGCCAAATTGACGAATATTTGATATATCCCAGAACTTAAGAGGAATTTGATTTCTTTAGGTATGCTTGAAGGGGATTGTTGTTGGTATTTTTCTAAGAATGGAGTCATATCTGTTTTTAGAAATGATTAGATTGTGTTAACTGCAACTAGACGCAATAGGCTTTGTTTTTAAATGGCAAAACATTGTCGGAAAGTGCTTTATTGGTTGAAAAGTCTGATTCTATTAAACTTTGACATTTGAAGTTAGGTCAAACAAATGAAAAAAAATTTGAACATTATGCATTCTAAAGGTCATTTTGGAAAACAGAAATTTTGTAACTTGTCCTTTTGTGAACATTGTGTTTTAGGTAAACAACATAGGCTGAAGTTTCCTAAAGGTGTCCATATTTTGAAAAATTGTTTTGATTATGTGCATTCTGATCTTTGGGGTCCTGCGTCTATGCATGGTAGTGCTAGATATTTCTTGTCTATTATTGATGATTTCAGTAGAAGAGTGTGGGCAGTCCTTTTTAAAATATAAAGATCAGGCTTTTGCCAGGTTTAAATAGTGGAAACGTTGTTAAAACTCAAAAATGTTTTAAAGTCAAGTACTTGCGAACTGATAATGGTTTAGAATTCTGCAATTTTGATTTTGATGCATTCTGTTCATTACATGGCATAACTAGGCATCATTTTGTTAGGCACACACCACAACAAAATGGGGTAGCTGAACATATGAATATAACTTTACTAAATAAAGTCAGATGCATGCTTACAACTTCAATTTTGGGGAGAAGTACTGTACACTGCTGCATTTCTTGTGAATAGGAGTTCTTCAAGTGCTATTAATTATAATTATCCTGGATTTATATGACATGATATTGTTTTGAGTCTTGCTAATCTAAAAGTATTCGATTATGTTGCATACGTGCATAATAGACTACGTAAGTTAGATTCTAGGTCAATTAAATGCGTATTTCATGGTTATCAAGATGGTATTAAGGGATATAGACTGTGGGATAGGAGTGTATCTGGTATGACAGTCATAATTAGTCGATATGTGATCTTTAATGAGTCAGACTTTTCATGATTAAGTTCAAACATGCCTTTGTTTGTTCCTGTTTTCCCTAATTGCGCACGTAGGAGAATTTCCCTTGACAAGGAAGTTCTTCCTAAGGCTAGAATTGAGATGGAGCCACAATCCACTCCACCAATTAAGGTGGAGGTTGAAGCTGAAGGTTCTGAATCAGAACTTGTTCCTCCTCAACATAAATATATTTCTGCAAATGTTGATTTAGTTTCTGGAAATGAAGTAGCATGTGATGTTTCTGAGAATATTTCTGATAAAACTAGTGAAGCACGTTTAGATGACTATCAGTAGGTTAGAGATAGGGGAACAAGAATTAGAAAGTCAAATCTGAAATATGCTATACATAGATGTTAGCAGTGGATGGTGAAATTAAATCTTTAAATCTGAATGGTATTTGGATTCGTATTCCTAAACCGAGAGATACGAAAAATTAGAGGTTGTAAATAGATTTAAAAGAGGGAAACTCTGAATCTGAAAGTGTTAGATACGAAAAATTAGAGGTTGTAATTTTTCTTATAATATATATTATGTGAATAAAAATATATATTATTTTAACAAATAATATAAAATATAAATAGGCAAATTCTTGCATTTAAATTCAATAACGTCAATTAGCTTATATGAAAAAAGGAGACTCTCTTTATCTATATCTTTGCTTGGTTTATTTATTTGATTTGTGTTTTTTTCGTGATTTCTACTTCTTACGAATATGTGATGATATGCACCTATGTTTTCCCTGGATTATGAATCTGCTATTTGGTCTCACTTTCGTACCTGAATTTGAATTTTTCGTGTGTTTTGTCGTGCTACTTGAAGGGATTAAATGATTTTTTGGGGGAGTATAGTTTCTTGTGCTATATAAAACCTTGCTCGTTGGCGATTAGGTGTAAAACAAACTGTTTTTTTCTTATTTACTGTTGTATCTGGGTTTTGTGTTTAATAGAATAAATCAATTATTGTTAAAAGGTTTTCATCAAGACGCTTTGGATTAACAAAACTTGCATCCCCTTCTTGTTCGAACATTTAGGTTGATTTAGTGAATCATACTCTCTTCTTGTGGCAAAAAAAAAAGCAAGTAAAATTAGAGATTATAATCGGAATTGTGCACCCGTTAACGAAAATCCTGACTTCGCAACTGACTATCCGAGAATTTTTCTCTCAATAGAATACCCTCCAGCTCCTATCTAACTAACGCCCAAAGTCAATTAAGTAGTGCCTGGCCAAGCAAATTTGAAGTCGTCAGCCTACTTGTCAGGTGACGCTTTTGCTTAAAAATGTTACCAAAATATTTGACCCTCCAATAATTTTTCCACTGGCCAAAAAGATAGAACCTAGCTCGCGCACATACACACAAGCGACGGTTAGACCGAGTCGGAACGGCCAGGTGAACTTGTAACCATAACGAGCCGGCCAGGTGAACGCGGTGGTGGTGCGTGCGTGCATACGATGGCAATGAAGATAAAGGTAAAAGGTATACAGAAAAAGAAAGTTACAATATAATCTCGAGCCATACGGACGACTTCGGCCAGCCACTTAGCCTAGCTACAGTGTGATGAATAAGACAACATATTGCGGTAGTTAATTTGTTCAACCTACAACAAAGGATTAGGGCTGCAGGAGAGGTTATGCGTGAAGCCATTGCCTTCCTATCGCGAGTTTGGAACTTGAAACAGCATATTGCCCAAGACTGGTTCTTGTACTAATCGAATATAGGAGTTTGGTGGTGTAGTTTCATTTGCACCACCAGAAGAAAATCCAACTTCGGCCATGTTTTCGTGCTTTAGCTGCTGTTGGAGGAATTCGGGAAGCAGACGCACGCCTTGGTCCTGCAATAAGGAAAAAGATGGAAACAAGAAAAAATGAAGTGTTTTTCTTCCTAGTATAAAAAACATAGCACAAGAGCTCTCTCTCAACACCAATAACCTCTTACCGCACTGGCACAATTCATGGAAACAAGTAAAATAGTGAAGGTAATGGAAATTGACTTCGGCCATAAGCTAGAAAACTTACGTTTATTTAGCTCTTACGTGCAATTGCACGATTCACATTTAGTGTAGAGAAGACTATGTATGATATGGAGAATATTAAGAGAGAGACTAGCAGAACAAAAGATTCTAGACAACTTACAACTATTTTCTTCCTCCAATCTCGTACGGATCTCACTTTATCGATTGCTGCTTCATTCCGACTTTCTAAAATAAATTTTTCCTCCAGTGCCTTAAGCTCGTTATCCACTTGATATGCCTCGATGTAGCGGTGGCGCTGAAATAAAGAAGAACAAAATTATGTAAATACACAAATTAACGTGGTGTAGAAACAATTAGGTCGATAGCAGTGACCTAAGACGAGACAAGAAGGCAAGCATACCTGCAAATAGAAAACCACAAGAAGGTTTCCCGCACTTGATGAAGGATCCTCTGTTGCACAATCAAATAAGGAGCTGTGAAGGTGCTTCTCCTCATCAGAGTTCCAGGGAAGCTCAATCATATTAGAAACCAAATTTCTTCGATTACAAAGATAACAATATTCAGAAACCAGAACCTCCAACCAGAGTGTCCAATTGTGGCATACTCCCTCACAGGTGCCCACTAGTTCTTTATCCTTAACTTTTGTGCAAATCCTTCTCTGATACATAAAAGCTTCAGTTAGATGTCCACATTCTATCCGAATCCGAAGCACAGTGATTGCTTCCTCAAGAGAAGGAAACACAGCTTCCCAATCTCGGCCCGACAAATGCAACATCATGAGAGCTGCATCTGGATTTTGTCTCTCTAGCAATGCTCGAGCAATCTTAGGATGAAGATATCGACTTGCTATTTCTGGAAGAAGGCGTGTGGCTTCCTAGCAATACAACATATGAATACAATAAGTGCAAGCAATAACATATCCATATCAGCAAATGAGATTCTTCAACAAAAACGGACTGTAGAAGAGGCTAAAATATGTAACACATGGGATCACAAACTGCAAAAATATATATATAGATAGAGAGAGGTTCATGAATTCCAAGAATACCATAAGACTAGGGGAATTCAGTTACAATAATGCTTTACTAACGAAGTACTTGAATTTTGTTTTTGTTCTTTTGGCCCAAAAACAAGACCTTCTGAACAAACCAACTTTAGAGAAGGAAATGCCCGACTCTTTCAAGTCTTCACACATAAATTAATTGCCCCAAGAAACGAGGAATATCCACGGCAACAATTGAGACTCAATCTCTAAAATCACTAAGTATAAGCACCCAATTGTACAACAAGCGTATAATTTGGTCAATGCATGCTAAAACTGTGACATAATAGGGCCCCAAAGATTCACTTTAACACACCGAACCCTAAAAATTTTACAAGGCAATATTGACATACTCCGAGAACATAAAATGGAGTCGAAGTGAAAATGGATGCCAATGAGGAAAAACAGCTACAGGCTAGCTAATCAGAGGAAAACATGATTGCACATCTCCAACAAGAAATGTTTCGAAACAGAACTAACATTATCAGGTGATTACAAGTGTTAGCACAGATTTCTCATGATTAAAAAAACGAGTTAACTTGTGCTTAAATTAAATCTAGGATGATTAGATGACTTGAAGACAACAATTCACCTTCAAAGCTTCGTCGGTGTGATCGTCTAGAAGATAAAAGACATAAGATTCGAGCAGAGAGTGCCGGCTTATACTGAACGTGACAGCAAAGTCATCAACAATATATCTCCAATTCTCAGCAGGCATGGTCCAGTGCCGATCAAAAAGAAAATATAAGAACTGTGACCCGCATTAAGGATGTTACAAAAATGTGAGAAGAGAGAAAAATCAATGACCACAATCACAACCGCAATAGCTATAGGAATTAGAATATCAAACGGACATTTATTCCAATTGGCAGGATACAATAGCTTGTTTGGCAACAACCAAATCAGAGTTTCCTCGTAAAAAAAGCAGGTCAACACCAGCATGAATATTTTCGAAGGGGTAGCATCCGGCCATTACTTGTACCTCAGAAAGAACAAATGAACTCCTTCCCGTTGTCAGCAAAGACTGTAACGCTAACTCCCCATCATCTTTGTCTGCATGCTCATGATTGGCATCAAGATTTCTAAGTGCATCTTCTATAAAGAGGGTAGATATACTCAGTTCGCTAGATTCCAATAAACATTTTAGAAAAGGCCAAGCTCGATTTTTGGCTGCCAATTTCCTTTCACGAAAAACTGACTGCCATGATATGAAATCATGATGCCTAGACCTTACATCTGCCAAAAACTCATGTCTAATGCACCACATCATAATCTCCGTGTGCTGTAAAAAGGCACAAATTTGTCAGTTAAGTATTAGTCTGATAAAGGCCTGGGAACAAATAACTTAAATGTGGGCAATTCAAGTGGTTAAGTAAACCCTAAACTTAAAAGTGAGCATTATGGATGGATCAAGCTGCCACTCTAACTACAGTATAACACAAAGCTCAAAGGTTACATATGTGATCAAAAAATTCCCAATTTACTAGGAAGATACAGCATGGAAAAACAACAATAATGAATTAAAATTGTTTGCTGCATGTATCACCACTCATTTTACTACAATAATTGTACCAAGCAATTCATAGAGTAAAATGGAAGAGTTTTGGCCATTTGCACCTGTTTGGTCTTCAATATACTTTCCTGGAGATTATTCAGGTCCTGAAGCATTGCTGTAACAGAGCCTTTGAATGAAGATTCTAACACTTCAAGAACATTTGACATACCTTCTAGCTTTAACGAAATTCTCATAAGAGAATCTAATTTCCTTTTCATATCTACAATAGTAAGCTTATCTATTAAGAGTGTCAAGGCAAAAAACCAATTTTTAGTGCATTTTCTCAGCGCAATAAATTGTTAAACTTGAAAGGCCCAAATACTAGGATACATATAGCCTTCACATCTGTCAATAGGCTTTTAAATGTCAACATGCACCAATCTTTGATAACCTTCCCATCAAGCAACAATGCCATAACTGGATCACTCGATAGAGCCCTTTCATCCATACATACATCCGTAACATCTTTATAACCAGATTAAGGAAGCATAGCCCCAAAATGTAATTTAATGCATGCAAAATAAGTAAAAGTAAACAAGTTTCAGAATGCTCTTACGCATATGCTTGAACATAAAAGGCCACAGTCACGAGCAAAGGATTACAATAAAAAGTTACAAGGAACTGACTAACGTAATAATTTGGCAACAAAAACATGGACGACACAACCTTATGATACAATAGTTTGTTCCTAATCATTTAAAAATGAACAGAGAACAAATGCTTGCAGAGTAGACAATAATAACCGCTTAAGATTAAAAGAAAATCTGAATGAAAATTTTCAACTGCGTATAAGAAAATATTAGATGATTAAGGATACAATGGCAAATAAGACAAACTAGGTTATTCTCCAAGGCCACATCGAACAGAGAATATAGCCGTTGAACATCAGCAATAAGCTTATTGTCAGCATCATCAATATCGTGCAATTTGTCATCGGGCGCCTTCGATATAAGACCTGCTTCCATACATTCATCGTGAAGTCGTGGATGAAACTTGTTTTCGTCCTTTGGCAAGGGAATTCTGCATATGGGGCAAATTTCACACCTTCGACAGCATTCATCGCAAAGAGCTGCATGACCACACGAAACAAGAACACTTTGCACATTGTGCCCACATCTCCGCAAATCCCTAGAGGCTCTACATCTCTCTACTTTAGCTTCATATGATAGCTGAATTGGCTCAATCAACGCCAAGCGAATTAACGCCTTCTGAAATCATTGCAGCAACTCCAACGTCAGGCAGGTAAAATCCAAAACAGCAAAAATCAGGAAAAAAAATAGTGTTCGAACTTTGGGAGTGAAATGAATACAAGAATAATAACAGAACATTGACATAAGCCGACTCTGAAGCAAACAAGCTGAAGAATTACCTGACGAGATGCAGTTGGTTCTTCGGCAAACATTCCAGCCATTACTGGTGACGCCGCACGACTGCAAGTACCAAAACTTTGAATGTACAATTAGCTCAGACTGGGCGAAGGTAAATACTCCAATGAATGCAGCATAGCATTTTGATTGCAAAGCACCGAAGTTTTTACGGCTTTAGGGCTTTGGGCTATATGACTGTGGAAAAATGATGTACTACAACAAAATTCGGCATCAAAATCCAGAAATGTGATATTCAAACGCTGTGAACCGTTGGTTAAAAGTTGTAGGTCAACTATTTGATTAATAAAATATTGCGACATCATATTTCTGATGATTTTAATGCCAAATTTTCTTGTGCTCTACTCTGATGGTGCCCCAACTCAATATTTTTAAATTATGCTAACGGACTTGTCATTACAATTTTATTATTATTTTTATTTTAATTGTAATTATGACAATATTAAAAAATAGTATAAATAAAGTATATATAAATATCATTTTAATTAAATTTTACAAGTGGACTTCGTATATAATTTGTGATTGAAATTAGTAAAGTGTTGAAATTAAATCGAAGTCTTTAATGAATTTCAATTTTTTTCTGATTCAGAATGCATAAGGACACGTTTAATGAGATATATTCAGAATAACCAATCATGCCCGTTGGATTTTTAATCCGACGGTCAAGATAAAACATACAATTAGATTAATAAAATCTAATCAATTATATAGTTGTTTTTATCCTGGTCGTTGGATTAAAAATTCAACGGTCACGATTGACTATTCTGAATATATCTCATTAATCTGGTCTTAAGCTATTCTGGACAAGAAAAAAATTCAATAAATTCATATGTAAAAAATTATTTTTTTGCGACAAACTTAAAATCACTTCATCCGTAGGCACACCTATGCACCACCTATGCACCCCAGTTGGGCAGGCACTTTGACAGACTGGATGGTCGCTCTGATCGCTTAGGCCACCAAACTGCCCAGAAGGCTACCAAACTGCCTAGACGGACACCGAAATCTAGCTGGGTGTTTGTCCATATTTTTTTGTGGTAAGAAAATGGCTTTATTTCCTGATAAAATTATGTACGCTTACAATCTACAATGCACCTATATGTAGGCCATCGATCAAGGGCTAAGCTATTGTAATCTTTACATCACTAACAATTTTAAGCTTAACCTTACTATAACAAGAAACTTGACCTTTGTATCCAGTCTGCTATGGATTCATCGGGGCTTAAAATTCCTTTGGCTTGTAACCAATGCCCCACCAGTAACTTGACATGATCTTCAATTTCCTGAGTTGTGCCTGACTCTAGTTCTACGTCGAATCTGACCTCATGAAGACGCGAGTATTACGTATAGAATGAATGCACAAACACAAGATTTACGTGGTTCGGCATCAGGCCTACGTCCACGGAGAAGATCTTTTCTTTTTATTCACTCACTTCTCTTTTCTCTCATATTTTTCCCACACTCTTTACATTCTACGCATCTTCTCTTATATAGAGTTTTGATAACACTACACAACAACAATATATCTTTGACTTGATTGGCATGATGTTTTTAGCATGCTTGAAGACTTGATTGGCATGATGTTTTTGACTTGATGAGCATGATATCTTTTAGCATGCTTGAAGACTTGATTAGCATGATGTCTTTGACCAACACCTCATAGGCACCAAACTGTTGCTTGTCAAATCGCCATCCACGCTGCCATTCTGGGATATGAAGGACATAAGCTCAAATGTTTTTAAAGTGTTCTATAGTTGACACCTTATCGTTTACATTCTGCATCTCTAGCCAACTATAGATCTTTAACCAAGTTTCCTTTGCGTGTGAGCATTCAATGAATAGATGGGTTGTTGCTTCTTTTCCTAATCCACACCAAATGCAACGTGCAGAGCTCCTTGGCACGGAATCCCTCTTCTTGTAAGATTATCTATCATTGATATGCAGTTGAGTAGCAATTTCCACTTGAAACATTGCACTCTTTTGGGCACCAAGTTACCCCATGCTTCTACAAAAAACTAAAATCAGAAGCATCATGAGTCAGTAAGAAAGCAAACTCAGTTTATAAGCAGAACTCACTGAGTACTTTCCTGTTATAGTCGGCTACCATACCCATTAATCTACTTTTGATATATCTTGATGGATCACATATAGTTTTTCTTGCATGATCATCAGCCTTTCTGTCTCTCGGTGCCTCAGATTCTCGCAGAATGTTAGATTCCAGGTCACATATTGGCTTCATGTTTCATCAGTGGTGATTAGATCCCTGACTGTGGCATCCTCTCATGTGATAGTTTGTACAGGTCATGAAATAATAGTGCCAGACATCCCTCACCCATCCAATCTGTCTTCCAGAATAAGGATAAGCTTCATCTCCTAACTTTATGTTGATACTCTCAAAAAACCATGGATGTTGAGATTTGTCCAAGATAGGCAACCAGACCTTTGATGCATTATCAGACGTGTTAACAACAGAAAATATGTCATCAAATATGTTAAGCAGGAAATGTTTTTGTTGAATTAACTGTCGACACATGCTATTTAGATCAATTTTAAGCCTCCATGCCCATTTAGCAAGTAGAGCAACTATTATTGGACAGTATGGAGAGATGACTTGATGGATGAGAAAAGAAGCACATGTCCCTAGGAGGCCGAATTATTCTTATCAAAATAGTCCTGGGAGGTATATTTATGTACTATCTTTAGATTTATAAGGCACGAGTATAAAATCTTGAATAAAATGACAAATATAATGAGGAAGTTCCTATGGAGTAAAGTATCAAATGGTGGCGGGAAGATCTCATGGGTGAAGTGGAGATACGTCTGCTACCTAAGGCAAATAGGAGGTTTAAGTAGCAATTTAATGAGTCACTGCTGCGGAAATGGAGCTTCAGAATGATTATGGACACCTCACAACAATGGATGCATGTACTTAAAACTAAATATGGTACACAATCTATCAACATGAACAATCATACTCCTCAACAAATAGATAGAATTGTCTCTATATGGTGGAAAGATCTGTAAGAGCATGTACTCACTAAATAATAGTTCCAATCATATGCTAGTAGATAACTTCGAGATGGAGCTTAAATTAAATTTTGGTTAGATGTACGTGTTGTGAAAATAGGACCGATAGAGCCAAACTGCAGCTAATAATTTGTAGGAAATAATACTGAAGATAAATAGGAC
>JAOYMZ010014427.1:0-20051 GCA_025802335.1 Pinguicula primuliflora
TGTAAATGGGAAATAACATATATCGGGCCAGCGCACAGGTGCGATGCAAATGTGGTGACCGAGTATCACAATAACCTAACAAATACATTTGTGGCACATGATTTGCGTGGCCTAGTCCGTAAAGATGCAGGTACTATCAATTTTTTTTTGCTCTTCTTATATATGTACGACCGTAATTTGATGAAGACTTTATTTTTTAGGCTTCACGACCTACAAGGCTCAGCAGTGTGGATTTGAGATTCGATATTCAAAGGCTTGGTGGGTAGTCCAATGTGCCTTTGAAATCGAGCACGGTACGTGGGCATTTAGTGTTGCACAACTACCCACCTATCTTGCAGCACTACTACATTGGGATCCGACACATGTTGTGGATTGGAAACTTGAAGATACTGATAACCCAATGGAGAAGGAGCTGAAATATGTGTTTTGGGCCTTGCATCACTGCATACCAACACTGTCGTCCTGTTCTGTCTGTAGATGGAACCCATCTATATTGCCCGTACAGGTTGAAATTACTTGTTGTGGTAGCATTAGATGTCAGTGGACACATATTACCAGTTGCGTTTGCATTAGTAGATGACGAGACCACTGAGGCATGACGTTGGTTTCTGGAGAAGTTAGAAGAGCACGTCACGTCAAAGGATACTAGGCGTCACTGCTTGATTTCAGACAGGGGTTCTGAAATTCTCGGAGCCATTCCTGACGTACGTGCATTCAATGACGAAAGAGGTGACTCCAGGCAACACAACAACGCACTACTCCAACTGTACATGTATATCGTTGGAAAATTCGACATGTACATCAAAATATCAAAAGATATCCTACCTCCACTACGATTCGGAAAAACAAGCCCACCTAAAATCAGGGCTATAATACACCAGGCAAAATGTTGTACTTCTAATTCATCAGTATGTTCAGTTATTTGTATTAATTCTAAATGTTTTCCTAACGAAGACATCTTTAACATACCTTCGGAAAGATCCTGCTCCTCAACAGCTAGGTCGAAGAACTGCTCCATAAAGGGTTAGACACGAGGTAAACTCCATGTCCCACCAGTACCTTCCAACCCGGAAACTGCCACCCCATTAATTGGGAGTTCCCATATCATAGAAACATCTTGGAGCATGATGGTACACTCACCGAATGACATCCAAAATGTGTGAGTGCGAGGATGCCATCGATCAATCAAAGCCGTCAAAAAATGTCAATCTGTCTTCATTGGACAACTCTGGTAGACTCCCCAAAACCCAGCATTAACTATATATTCGATAACACGATTATGCAATTTAATCTTACGGCGCCATTTATCTGGATGTCGGGGAGTTAGTATTGCGTCCTCGTGAATTTCACGCTTCAAAATACGGGTACTTCTATGATCCGTCAGATCTCCAATAACGTCTTGGGAATCTGGAAGATATAGACCGGGATGCTGGCTCTGATCCTGACTGTAAAACATATCCCTATCTACAAAACATATTGCAATAATAAGAATAATGCATAAATTTAATATTAATAATTAATATTCGTGTAATTAAAAAATTCAACTATATATTAAAAATATCTTAACCTTGAGAAGCTTTAATCGATTCGCTGCTGTCAAATAGACCCTTCTTTGCCAATTAGAGATGTGTTATTGATTTGTGGTGTTGAAAAAGACTCTTCTTTGCCATCTATATTCCCACCTCTTCCTTGGGCGAGAAGAGGCCCGCGCAGATGGAATCCATGCGGAAGCTAATTCGCGCGGATTCCATCCGCGCGAGGCCCTGCCGTGCGGATACAAGTCGCGTGGCAGGACAATTTAACAAGTGCCTCGAATTTTTGAGCACAGTTAAAAATTTTCCTGCAAACTTCATCTCTGGATTCATCTTCTCGGAATTCAAATCATTATTCTTTCTCCTTTTAACCATTTCTTTGGAAAAGATCTTTCAAATCAATCAAGTTTGAATCTTTCAAATCAATCAACCCCAAGAATCTTGTAATGATGATATACAAACACTTCTGTAGCCCACTCCCACCACACTCCTGCACTGTTGTGTTGTATATTAGGTAGAATGTACAACACATGAAAAATAATTTAAAAATCTGTGTAAATGTGGGAGTGTGACAGGAGTGTGGCAGGGGAGTGGGGCATATCAGCACTCAGAATCTTGTAAGAAATAATAATCACTTCGCATTTGACTCATTCTGAGTTGATTAATTTAAAAGATGGTAAAAACATTTAAATGGTTATAGTAACAATAGATTATTCTATTATGTAAATTTGAGAATAACAAGTTCAAAAGTCATGTTTCTTTATTATAGAATATATCATACGCATATATTAAGAATATATCTGCATAGGTATTGTCTGAGCTTTTTATATATCCTCACACCAACTGATGTTAAATATTCTAAAATCGTGAGACCCAAATTGTTTGCTTTTCCAATATATATCTTCTGACTGTATATTTAAATTTTTATTAGATAAAATAAATATAATTTAACAAAATAAAATAACCTTACTCTCAATAACATGATGTAACTGATAAAAATAGAAATTAATAAAAAAAAATATAAAGACCAAAAATGATATAAATAGAAATTAATCTTAGAACCTAGAATACACCAGTTCAACTTCCGAATATCCCTTATATTCTCTATCTCTGCTATTGCCGCCTGCCACTAAGACTTTTAGCATAAGTCTTTGTAACTTGGTGCACATAATGCAAACATTCATGCACACCATAATGTACGAATAAATCTACATTGGGTCTGATGGAACTCTAGCTATCAGATTGTTGATGACTTTTTTCATTGAAGGTTTTTGTACTCTGTGGTACTCTGACCCTTATCGTCATAATGTAAGAGAAAAATAAAGATAACCTCAACATAATATTTATGCTCCCATGCGATATTCATCTTCTCCGGATTCAAATCTTTTGGAAAAGTTTTTTTTTCATATTTCAAATCAATCAACTTTGAGTATTTCAAATGAATTTAGACAAGAAACTAACAATTTGATAAGACCATTGAGAAGCCTCGGCTTGGACTCGCTGTGAAGACCCGGTACTCTCCACTTGTTGTGGATCCGAAAGGACACAGTTGTAGATGGAGGATTTCACCAGTTCTGGGAATAGAGATATATTGGATAGAAAGAATGAAAGCAGTACTAGAACACATATTCATCAAATATAGAAACTAACAATTTGGCGAGGCAAGTTTCCCACATGGATTGAACACATTCATCAAATACGAGAAGATTGTTAAATCGACAAAGGAATTGAACACATGAATAGAATACATGAAATTGAGTGCATGAAATTGAAATCATGAATCACAAATATGAATCGGGTACACGAAATCAAACACAAAAATCGAACACATGAATCAAACACTAACAAAAAAATTTAAAAAACGATAGTCCTAAACCTGATATTATTGTTCACGCCTTGCCAAGCCCTACTTCATGCCTTCCTCCTTCATCGCGATAGGGATGAGATTCAATCTCACGGAATAGCTGCGTCGGAACGGGAATTCCTTCCTTGGGTCAGAATTCCCGTCGGAATTCTTTCGTCGGGGTGGGGATTCAATCTCATGGAATTAGATTGTGTTAGAAGCTTACGACTGTGTTATGAATTCTCGCATCCATTATGTGCTAAGTGAGAGAATAAGTTAGGGCCCTCGGATTGAAATCTGACGGCCCTGATTTGAGCCGCCCATAGAGTTAAATTTCTGTGTGAAGGCTGACTACATTCCTATATATATATAATATGATACTTTGAGATTTTCTCAATTCTGGTTATTGCAAAAAATTCAAAATATGTGATCTTCATTTAACCATATTTGTAAAACTCTAATAAATAGACTCTTTTTTGTTGAGCAAAATTTTATTGGAAACGAATTAAAGTGCGTATATACAAGTATGTGTCTTCCCGCTGCTAATGCTCGTCAAAAAACTTACAAATCGAGCAGTCATGAGAACATAAGTACCATTCATAATGCTAGTGAATGTATAAAAGAGTTTTTTTGCCTTGGTTTTATACCAGCTCCCCAAAATAAATTTCAATCTCCCTACGAGATCTTCTTCGCTGATCGTGATTCCTTCAAAATGCTTTTGATTTCTAGTCTACCATATCAATCAATTTTTAGTTGTCCATATCGAAATCCAAGCTTGGCTGACTCGTCCATCCAATTATGCTCATTGACAATCAAGGGAAAAACGTATTTTTCCATCATCTCTAAGTAGAAATGTTTCTCCCTTTCATGTTTCTGCCAATGAAAATAAAGAATCTCAAAGATAAACCAAGAAAATATAAGTAATTAACTCCATTTTAATATTAGACATCGTAATATGTTAGAGAAAAAAAAAGATAACCTCCACATAATATTTATGCTCTCATGCGAACTTCATCTCTGGATTCATCTTCTCTGGATTCTTTTATTTTATTTTAAGCTTTGATTTTTATTGATAGCAAAAGTGATTATACAAACTAGTCCCAAAAGTGAGCATAGTAATGAAACGTACAATCACAGAAACGAGACAAAATGTCATTGTTTCTTCGGGCGGCTGCGCCGGCTCTTCGGGCTGGCTGGCTGTGGAGGGTTAAGTTGTGTAACCATCTCTTCCTTGTCCTTAGTTCATGGTGTGCACTGGACTCATGATGGGGAAGGACCTGTGAAGTCTTCTCTTTTTCTATCTGATCGGCTGCTGAGCTCTGAATTCAATTCTTATTCTTTCTCCTTTTAACCATTTTTTTGGAAAAGATCTTTAAAATCAATCAAGTTTGAGTCTTTAAAATCAATCAACTCCAAGAATGGGGCAAGAGTCACTTAGCATTTGACTCATCGTGAGTTTATTGATTTGAAAAATGTTAAAAAAAATTAAATGATTATAGTAACAATAGATTATTCTATTATGTAAATTTGAGAATAACAAATTCAAAATACATGTTTCTTTATTGTAGAATACATCATACACATATATTAAGAATATATTTGCCTAGTAGGTATTGTCTGAGCATTTTATGTATCCTCACACCAACTGATATTAAATATTCTAGAGTCGTCAGGCCCGAATTGTTTGCCTTTTTAAATATATCTTTTGACTGTATATTTAAATATTTATTAAATAAAATAAATATAATCTAACAAAATAAAATAACCTTACTCTCAATAACGAGAATAGAAATTAATGAAAAAATATAAAGACAAAAAATAACATGAATAGAAATTAATCTTAAAACCTAGAATACACCGGTTCAACTTCCTAATATCCCTTATATTCTCTATCTCCGCTATTGCCGCCTGCCGGTAAGACTTTTAAGCATAAGTCTTTGTAACTTGTTGCACATAATGCAAACATTCATGCATATCATGATGTACCAATAAATCTACATTGGGTCTGATGGATCTCTAGCTATCAGATTGTTGATGGCTTTTTTCATTGAAGATTTTTGTACTCCGTGGTACTCAGACCATTATTGTAATATTAAGAGAAAAAAATAAGATAACCTCAACATAATATTTATGATCCTATGTCAACTTCATCTCTGGATTCAAATCCTTTGGAAAAGATTTTTTTATAATATTTCAAATCAATCAAGTATTTCAAATAAATTACCCCAAGAATCCCGCAAGAATCAGTTAACAGGACCCATTTAGAGTTTGATTGATTTGAAAGATGGTAAAAAAAATTCAATTAAAAGGTTATGGGAAATGCATTCGTACAAATAAGATACCGAAAAATTAAATCGAAAGTGATCAAAAAGACAATTTTACCCCTGACCCGGCCAGTGTTACTGTGCTTAGTGGGGGGCAAATTTGTCATTTCCCCACTTTCGGTTTAATTTTTCGATTTGTTGTTTGCCTCTGTAGCATGGCTCAAAAGGTTATTGTAACAATAGATTATTCTATTATGTAAATTTGAGAATAACAAATTCAAAAGTCATGCTTCTTTATTAGAGAATACATCACGCATATATTAAGAATATTAAAAATATATATTTTTGAATATTTCATTTTTGTTGGAGAATTTTTTTCAATTGTTGGAAAAATATAATTCACGACACTTTAAATGATTCCCCCATTTTTATTTTGCTAACCATAAGTTGCATATTCCTTGTGGTATTAACTGCATGAATTATTCTTGAGTCGATGGTGGGTGATTGCTTCTGATCTTTTCAGCCATCTTAATATCAGTTGTCATATACCAGTTGCATATCAACATTCCTCAAATATATGGTATTCTATTTCAGAAGGTGCATCACACATTATGTAGGGTATTTGCTCATCCTCATCAATCACCCTCTTAAGTTTGGTTTTGCTTAAGCTTCAGAAATATTGGGACTTTCTTAAGTGTGTATTTCAGCCATACCTTTTTTAGTTACTTTTTCTTCATCAGGCGGTTATTAATAAATAGACTTTTGAATGTGAAAAAAAGGATATTAAAATTATTATCGATCAAGTTGTCGGAATTGTTGAGGAAAGTATGCACAACCCCCAAAGTAGACAGCATGCGCAGCCTCCATTGTTGACTCAAGCATGTCGGAGCAAAGCATGCAAACAGGGGCGGATCTAGACTTCCACAACTGGGGGTGCTTAGATCTGTCTTATACCTCTCCTTCAAAGTACCCCAAATTCTGCCTCCAACCATCTACTTCAGAGTTCATATAAATGTATGAAAGCAAGAAAGTGTATTAATAACTTAGTGAAATAAAATAAAATTATGTTTATAAAAACTAATTATAGAGCTATATTGAGCAAGGATGGAACTTGCAAGTGGTGGCCTCATCTTCATTCACCCCAAGGAAAAGTGTTGAAGCAATTCAAACATAGCTCTTAGTGTAGAGTTCTCCAGCAAGTTACAATATACAAGCCAGATAAGGATTTTTGCCACAAAAGTGAATAAATTACAGATTCAAAGGCCTAAATCTAAACAGATAAGATACTCAAATTGGACAATATAGAAATTATTCAAGGAGTAAGCTCCATCTGGGAACCAAAAGGTCCAGCACTTCACTCTGCTGTAGTATTTTCAAATAAAAATTAATAATTTGGTAGCTAATAACCCAGATATGATTATGTTGGTCAGTGTGTCAGTGGGCAGTTGGTATACATAGTAATGTTTTTTTTAGCAAAGTATACATAGTAATGCTAACTCTAAAAAAATGTATTAAGTTGCCTCAAGAGGTGAAAGTATCAGAAGCTTCTCAATATAGCCATTTTCCAGATCAAACTTCATCCCTGATTTATGAATATGACAAATAGCTTTTCCACTATAATTTGCACTTATAAAACAAAAACAAACCTGAGCAACAAACACGTTTTCAGACCCTAATCTCTTTATAGAGCTTGCAATTGAAATGGTATCTCTGCCTGATGCAACCACAAGTGACGGACCATCCCTGGATATATTGAAAAATGGACATTTCACACCAATCACAAGCCTAAACCACTTATCAGAATAACCACATCCATGGATAATTTTCTACCACTTGTTTGAGAAAAACCACATATCAGGCTTATAATATAATACAGCTTCTTATGGATAGAAAGTAGAAGCCAATGCAAACACTCATTGATGACTCCCTTTGGTCGTGTCACGCTCTGAGAAAATAGACAGAGAGAATCATCTGTTTCAAAGTGAAAGTGATGGACCACACCAAATAAAAAACTTCCAATGTATCCTTGCTAAATTTTCGAATGAACATAGAGGAGGCGCATGGAACTTGGAATTAATTTACTTCAACTCTAAACAAACAACTATCTAGAAATGGTAGATGTCAACTTGAAAATTGAGATTGAACAAAATCGACATGGGCTTTCACGTTTACATCATATAGAATTGGTGTGTAAATCCACCACTAAATCACTTCATTTGATCCTAAAACCTTCATCTAATGACTAATTCAAGTGAATTGACATATGGACAAAACCCAGAACGCAATAAATACATAATTAGGTACAAAACCTCCAAAACCCCCGAAAAATAACAAATTTTGCACCAAGATGAGGTCTTACATATATTATCTGCTTTTCAGACAGGCCAAGTGACCTAGCGAATCCAATGCTGATTCTCAGCAGCTGCAAAACCATTTCCAATTATGATGGCACAACTGCAAAACTTCAGATAGCACTAAAATTTTATGGGCATAGCAGGTTTCGGTTGAATTTATTGAATTTTTTGGGCTTGCACCAGACCAAGCACCTTAATGCATCCGCCCCTGCATGCAAAGCATGCGTATGAAGGTAGTTGAAGCAGGTAGTTGGAGCAGTATGTTGAAGTATGCGCAATCCGCCAAAATTGACTCAACAACAACAAACCACGTAGAGGGAAAATTGTGTATATATAACCATTGTAGTGAAGGACAAAAACAACACAAGGAAATTAGAGAAAGAACTGAAAGTATTTCTTCTCATGGCGTAGGCTTACGCCGAACCACGTAAATCCTTGCGTACTGTTTTTATATGTTTCTAAACAGTCCAAATCTCAATATGGTATCGGAGCAGGTTTGAATCCTACATCTTCATCTACCCAAAATCCGTTCTTTCTCTTCAAAATAGCAATCAAAATCCACTTTCAGAAACAAAAAACAACAATCCATTCTTTCTCTTCAAAACAGCAACTATGACTTGCAAGGAGGAAATAGTCGAATTCAACAGCTCCTTGTTGGAGCAATTCGCCAAGTTTATGGCAACACAGAATCCATCATCATCCTCCGCAGAGTCAGACAGTAAACAACCAAGTGCAGCCGAGGTGGATATCAAATTAGATAACCACAACTATGTTCTATGGTCCAGCCTCATGCAGAGGGCTATAGAAGGGAGAGGTAGGCTAGGATACATCAATGGACAGATCAGACTTCTAGAAGAACAGGATGAGGGATATCTTGCTTGGAAGCAGAAAGATTTGCAAGTTTTTGAATGGATGACAAAGTCAATGGAAAGGCAACCTGTGCAGAAATATGCACACCATCCCACAGCGTATGAACTTTGGAAAGTTCTGAAGAAGACCTTCACTGCTGGTGAAGACAGTCTTCAAATATTTGATCTGGTTACCAAAGCAGACCGGTTAAGCCAAGGGCACTCTTCAATCGAAGATTACTATAGGTTGTGCAGTTCGTTATGGTTGGAAATCGACCGCGCCATCCCAATCCGATGGAAACAATGACTGATATAAATCGGTATAACCAGATAATCGAAGAGTATCGCTTATTCACCTTCCTGGCCGGTCTAAATCGCAATTACGAACACACTATCAGGGATATCATGAAAGAAAATCCCTTGCCCTCAGTCGAAGTTGCTTACGCAATGATTCGACGGAAAGCTGCCCGGACACAGGTCATACTACAAACCGGGATAGCCTCCAGCAGATCAAATCCAGTATCATCGGGCATTGGAGCGGGTCTCGCGATTCAGCACGGAGGAAATCAAAATTAGAAAATGGGAGGTAACCAGAATCGAAAATCAGCAATGGATTGGCAATCAGAGGGCCGAAATACGACAAATTCATCATTCCGTTGACCGACTATAAAGTGTACCTACTGCCGGAATCTAGGGTACACAAAGGAAGAATGCTGGAAATTAGCAAGATACCAGAATGAGCAGCAATGAAACAACCAGCGGCGTGATGGGGTTGCTGCAATTTCTGATGGGAAACAGCCGGAAGACGACCATTGGGGCAACAATATCTCTGTCGCCAACCTAAAGCGGGCTGAGAACGATGAAATGAACGAAACAAATAGCGCTGTTGATCGATCTAGAAGTGATCCGGGCAAGAAACGGGATTTGTTAGTGAAATTACATAACTGTCCCTTGAATATTAAATATGGGCCGAAACTTGTATCTGGGCCCAAATATTTCTATGAATAGTTTTTTACAGTGGGCCGAAAGGGTTAAAACTCATGCAGGAATCTGGGCTGAACAGGGCAATAATTGGGCCGAAAATTAATCCTGGTTTTGTGCAGGCTGACCCGAAAAACAGACCCACAAAGATTTGTGAAGTAGGGAAAATAAATATTGCGAAGGAAGTGAAAAAAAAGGATTGAGTGGATTTTTTATTGCGGAGCTACTGACACAGTTACATATGATTTGACAGATTTTTCGCAGTTGCATGAATCAAAGAAGAAGGCTGTCCAGACTGCAAGTGGTGATTGTGTCCCAATTAAGGGCGCAGGGTTTATCGAAATTTCTTCTATGTATCACTTAGCCAACCAAGGGGTCAGGGGGAGATTCGAACCGAGTATGACTCCCTTGATTGGCTTACAGACCCTTCCATCAGCAGCTGGCCACATTCTACGACGGCACCACACGTACTGTTGATTACCATACCATCCGTCTCATCTCAACCTGTCTCATCTCAACCTACATCTACTCATGTGCCTCCCGCACGTGAGCTACCTTGTCATTGAGTCAATCAGACTGCCCACGGTTCGCGACGATGACAAAGTACAGTTGAATCTTTCGGCACCACCTCAAGTATCTCCTTTGATGGAGACTCTGGTAAGAACAATTGACCCTTGCTCTGTGGATTCCATTGATACTGCATTGCCTCATTCTGTGGATTCTGTGGAGACTGACCTTATTGAAGGACCCCTAGTGACACCGAAGTATGTTCTTCCTGATCGTGTGAACAGAGGCATCCCACGAAAGAGATTTACCTCGGAGCACACCTCCGGATCTCAGAGATATCCTATTGTGATTTGGTCCAAGAAAGTATTTCTGAGTCTGCACATGCCTTTACCACCGCGGTATATAGTGAGGACATCCCTTGTAATGATAAAGAAGCAATGAAGATTCCCGAGTGGCAACAGGCTATGAAGGTTGAGATGGATGCCTTGATAAAGAACGAAACATGAGAGAAATGTGTATTACCTCAAGGGAAAAGATCGGTCGGGTGTAGATGGGTGTATACGAACAAGAGAAAAGCAAATGGTACAATTGAACAATTCAAGGCAAGATTAGTTGTAAAAGAATACACTCAGACGTATGGGGTAGATTATTCAGAAACCTTCTCTCTAGTTGCTAAGCTTGACACAATCCAGGTTCTATTCTCTATAACTACGAATCTGGATTGACCACTACATCAATTCGAGATAAAGAATGCTTTCCTATATGGTGATCTAGAAGAAGAAGAAGTGTATATGGAGGGACTCCCTAGATTTAACATGGAGTTTCAACCCTATGAGGTGTGCAAATTAAAAAAGGCATTATATGGTTTGAAACAATCACCCAGAGCGTGGTTTGGAAAATTCACAACTGCCATGAGGAGGTACGGGTATACCTAGAGTAATTCTAATCACACTCTTTTTCTAAAAAAACGACACCAGAAGACTACCTGCCTGATTATCTATGTGGATGATATGGTTATTACTGACAATGATATTGAGAAGATTGGGGAATTGAAGAAGAATCTATTCAGTGAGTTTGAAATGAAGGATCTTGGGATGCTGAAGTACTTCTTGGGAATTGAGGTCATGAGATCAAAGGCTGGAATATACATTTCCCAGAGAAAATACATACTTGATCTTTTGTCTGAGACCGGTCTTCTCGAGTGCAAACCAGTTGATACACCCATGATCCTCAATCATGGTCTGAAAATAAAGGAAGAAGGAGAGCCGGCCGACAAACAACAATATCAACATTTGGTTAGAAAACTTATCTATTTGGCACACACACAACCTGACATTACATACTCGATCGGGGTTGTGAGCCAGTTCATGCACTGTCCACAAAAAGAGCATATGGAGGTAGCATTCAGGATTCTAAGGTACCTGAATGGCTCACCCAACACTGGGGTGATGTATGGTAAGTATGGACATCTGGATATTGAGGCATATACCGATACTGATTAGCTGGAAGTCTTATGGATAGACGATCCACCTCTGGGTATTTTACATTTGTTGGAGGAAATTTGGTCACATGGAGAAGCAAGAAGCAGAAAGTTGTGGTGAGATCAAGTGTGGAGGCATAATTTAGAGGGATTGCTAGAAGAATCACAGAGGTGTTATGGCTCAGAAAATTGATGACAGAACTTGAATTTCCACCGAAGGGTGCTTGTCCCCTACGATGTGATAACCGAGCTGCTATACACATATCTGAGAATTCAGTACAACATGATCGTACGAAACATGTCGAGATCGATCGACACTTTATTAAGGAGAAGCTTGAAGACAAGATAGTAACACTTCCATTCGTAAGATCGGAGGATCAGCTGGCGGACATCCTTACAAAGGCAGTTAGTGGCCAAGCGTGTCATGATGTTTTATTCAAGTTAGGTGTCAGGTATCTCACACCAAACTTGAGGGGGAGTGTTGAGGAAAGTATGCACAATCCCCCAAAGTGGACAGCATGCGCAACCTCCATTATTGACTCAAGCATGTAGGAGCATGCACAGCCTCCATTGTTGACTCAAGCATGTAGGAGCAAAGCATGCGTATGAAGGTAGTTGAAGCAGGTAGTTGGAGCAGTATGTTGAAGCATGCGCAATCCACCAAAATTGACTCAACAACAACAAACCACGTAGAGGGAAAATTGTGTATATATAACCATTGTAGTGAAGGACAAAACAACACAAAGGAAATCAGAGAAAGAACTGAAAGTATTTCTTCCCGTGGAGTAGGCTTATACCGAACCACGTAAATCCTTGCGAACTATTTTTATATGTTTCCAAACCGTCCAAATCTCAATAGGAATGATATTGAATTTTTTACCTTCTATGTATAGGTTTTTGGTGGGGTCAGTTCTACCCGCAAAAATAATAGTAGATGGAATAATAAAATAGACTAAATTAATATAAGAACTATACATATTATGACCTCATGATTGAATTAATATAATTAAACCTTTTCGGTCTTTATTTTCAAATAAAAAATTGGATCCCCAATGTATCGAGGGCGGCCTATTTTTTGGATTGGGCTAAAAAAATGGTAATCTAAAATGGACTAAACAAAATTTTTGGAGTAACATTTATAATAAAAATATTGATTTTAAATATAGATTCGGGTATTAGCGCAGGAAGGAACTCGGGTTTGAGCCTTTGGCCCTTTGCTGCCACCCACATGGAACCACCATTGCTGGGTATGTTCTTCATTAGATGAGGGATTTGGGCCTCCTTGGGTCTAGATGTTTTTTTTGGATAGGCAACGTCATTGAGGAAATTTGAAATCGTGAATGTAATTGTCACTCATATAATCACTAGGCCAGCCCTCTTTGACGTTGGGTCTAGATGTTGCTTTGAGATGCACAATTGCAATGGCATAAGTAGGAAAAAAAATTGAGGGTGGCTAAAAAAAATTTAAATGATTATTTTTTAAAAAATAAATTGGACAACTCTTGGGCCGGATAAAAATGGACCCAGGCTGAAGCCCAAGCTCGCCCAACGATAGATCCGCCCTTCCCCAATTGGTCATGTGTGACTTGAGCCAAGGGCGAAAATATGCTCAAATTTGGTCCCTACTAATTTGTTTTGGTACGAACTCAATTTCAACCATATTTTTTCTTAGCAGACTCAATTAAACTCATGCCGGCCACCCCCTAATTCCATAGGGTATCAAAATTACTCCCATAAATGATCTCACTTCACTTCAAAAATGCTAGTTGTACGGGATTTTTGTCTCATGCCTGCCACCCCTAGTTCCCGATTAAATCTGATCTCATTTAGCTCATAATGTCTTCCCAAATATCCACCGTTAGTCCACAAAAAATATTATCCACCTAATATTTTTTTCAATGTGTAACTGGGCCTGGAATGTTTATCCTCTGGGCTTCTGTAGAAACTAGCATTTGTTGGACTTGAGTATGAAAATTACTTCCATCAATAAATGTTCTTATAATAACCAATTTGGAAAGAACAATGTTACTTGTATACACTTTATTGATACTATTCATTGACATTGTGATGTAGCAACCATCACAATCACATGTTATATTATTTATTTTCTCTTAATTGTGGCTGTGATTGTTACCACATCGCAATGTCAACCAATAGTGTCAAAAAAGTGTGTACAAATAGAATTAATAAACTAGGACTCCATCTCTTTTTTTTACCTAACATAGAAAAGAAGTTGTAAAATACAAAAATAAACATTAATTTATTTCAAATCCGAGAAATCAAAGCCAAAACAGTACCTACAGGCCCAAGCGATTGAAAGGATGAGAAGTTAATCAAACGATGGCCTTTTTCTGGCTCTGTTTTGTATCATTCGAATGTAGTTAGTTTCCAAGTGAAACCTTATAACAGATGAAACATTATATACCTGTAGATCAGCTAAGCTACATTCATCACAAACTGATGCCCCATCCATGACAGGATTTTATATTTGTTCCTTTCCTCTTCCTATAGAAGTAGTGGTCAGTCCTCCAGAATGTGCTGTTGCCCAAACTCCATCTCTCTCTCTGTAAAAGCGTTAGCAGTAGTACTATTCAACGTCTCATTTCTGCCGCGGCATTGTTGTAGCTGTTCTCTAAGACTTCGAACGAGCTGGTTCAGTCTCTGGATGTTCTTCTCCTGTGATAATATAATCTGCAGAAGGAATATGTTACAGTATCTGAAATCTTATGGGATATGGAACACAGTTAATCTGGGTAGAAATGATGAATCAACGTAGATGATCCACGATTTCCTTCACAAGCAATCAAACGTCAGGAAACTTGAGATAAAGCTCCTGATGCAAGGCATTGCCAGGATCAGCGGAAAAATGATATTTCAGTTAAATTTCATGCCACCAGAGAAACAGAACATGGTTCGCATAGAGCATTGGACCCTTTACAGCATATTGGCCAGCATTACTCAGTCAAGTATTAAAGACATCATTGAATGGAAAAAAAAAGTGCAAGTCTTTAGAAAAGTTTGAGCATGCACCTCCATGCTCAGTTGCTTCGGTTTTGATACGTTTAAGGTAACGTGATACATATGTAGCATATTAGGCAAAGGGAAACCCAGAGGTTATCATGTAAAATTACGGCAAAGAGATAAGCGACATTTAAAAATAATTTCACCCACCGCAGAACATCAAAATTCAACAGAATCTGACTCACATCGAAACAAAATATGCCTCAAACAAATAAATGTCTGGCCCTCTCCATGCACCCATCATTCATGAAAAAACACTTTTGTTTGCGTAGAAAACAAGATAGACATAGCATAACCTGCAACAGCTTTTCCAGAAATAAAAATATATGTGATACTGAAAGAAGAGCCATCACAGCAAAGCTACAATACCTTCTCTTTAACACCTTCTTCCCTCTGCGATATTTGTGTCTGCTTCTGGGACTCATTTTGATTTGCATCAATATCACTTACTAACTGTTGCCTCCATTCAAATTGCGAGGTAATAATCAATAACAATAAAACGAACACAATCAGCATTGGCCTTGACATGATTCCTTCGCCTCTACTTACTCCCGTAAAACCTAAAAGAACCAAATACGATAAGAAGATAGAGAAACAAGCACACACAAAACCGTGGCGCATAGTAAACGATATTTACGAATTCGAGGGGAAATTACATGACATGCTTCAATTAAAGAAAAATAGAAGAGTCCATATCTTCAGTCAAGAATTGATTATGTGCACGCATAATCCACAGATATAAATAATGAAAAACGGGATCTTTTTCATCCTTTGGTGCTCCAGAAGCAATAAACTTGCTCAGTTTTTTTTTCTTCTGCGCTTCAATAGAAGAACTCCCAATTAGTAACAAAATTGAAATTGATCAATTGTGCCCATATTACGCATACCTAGAGGCAACGCTCCATAACCAGCAAAAGTATTTTTTGTAACACACTTAAATCCGGTCAAAATTAAGCAAAACTGGTCGATATCCTCAACTCAGCTATATCGTATACATGCTCAATTTCTTGAACTATAGATGAACCGAACACCCAAAGTTGAGAATGTTACTGGAAATGAAGTCAAAATAAAAGAACTTACAGATGACAGCCGAAGTTTGATATGGGCAACATCTAAAAAAGGAGCAATTAGAAATCCCAGTAATCCTTTCTACAAGAACCGAAGTCCTTGTCGGACACCCGTATCAACCCAGATTGATCTCTTGCAGAGAAAAACACCCCGCTTAACTATTCTTCTTCTTCAGCAAGAAATCTACTTACTTTATCACCGAATCCGACTATCTGTTCAGAAATAGCAGAAGTCAGCAACGGCGGAATCTTACAAAGAAAGCAATGGATTTAAGTTTGTAGCAGATCCTTCGACTCGACGTGTTCTCCTCCTCATCGGTCAGCATCGATTCACCGGAATTAAACACGCGCTTTATTTTTTGTTATACCTAAATTTCTTTTCTTCGCTTTCTACATTTAGAGAGAAGCGCGAGATTCGAATAGCGTTTTTTCGACGTGTAAAGAACAGGTAGAAGTATAGATGTTCAAACCTATTTTTCATGTTGCATTCGTTCACATACATATAAGTGTCAATAACATGGAATAAAAAAAGCACTGCACAAGATTCCCGAAAAGATTCCCAGCAAACAGAAGAAATCTAGATAGCCTTAAAGCAAATCCTTACAATCACCAAGAATGTTATTGCTCACTAGGAGTACGAAATAAGAGCACATATGAGCCTTACTTCTGGCGGTTAAATATGCATTTAACAAAAAGGCAAATTCAACAGGCACTACAGCTAAGTCGGGTTTCAGTTAATTTCTTTCATGCCACAACATGCTTGTACATGCTGTGGCACTGTCTTCCAACAAGCTATCAGCTGGCACCATTCGTTGCTAGTTTCCCGCTGCTTTCATCGTCGCCTTTCTCCTTGTACTTCCTCTGCTTTCGGGTTGCAGGGGTTCCAGAGGACTGAACAAGACACAACAAATTGCTGTTCATTAGAAAGGGAAATGGCAGAGAATGGAAGCATAACTCATGTTGCTTGAATACCTTAGTCTTATCACCAGGAGCAGATTTTCTTTTCTGATCGTGTTTACTGCCAGTTTCCAAGAAGCGAAACACCTCATTCTTAGAACGACATTTCTTTTGCCCCGAAGGTTCAACATAGTACTGTACAAAGACGAGCGTTTGGGAATCAGAGGATAGGTGAATACAGATATAACTGCCATCAGTTTCTACACAATCAACTACAGTTATAGTTCCAATTACGAAGAAGGAATTGGAAAAGGTTGCACCGAACAGACAATAAACAGCTGCTCATTGTGAATTTCTTAAGTTCAAATGTTTGCACAATATTGCACAAGTTGAGCAAATGGATTTCATGTGGAAGACAGATCTTTAAATTTGAGCATCTGTGAAGTAAGTTGCAAGAAACCTCAATGCACGGTTTAAAATTAAAAAAAAAACAGTGAACAGTTGGCACTTGTAAGAATTTAACATATAATGTCACTAGAACATTCCTTGCATGACTGATGATGAATTGATCAGATTGATTAAATTGTATCATGGAGGGGCAAGCAGAATAAGAATTTGTAAATTGAATAGCATGTAGATATTTAAGGAAGCAACGAGTTTCCAGATCAAATCACCCAATTTGCATGATATCTCAAAGAAATGAAATTCACAGGATATATGAAGTTTGTGATGTTACAAATAAGATGAATGGAGCTAAGATCTGGGATCTCACTCCATAAATTGTCAGTAAGTCGAGTTAATGACACAGTCCTCAATGGTCCCAAATTATAGCTTAATACAACATAAGCGAATCGGTGGTCGATATAAATAAGACAGATTTCTCTACTCCCCGGTCAAAAGTACAACACCATAATATGAAACGATAAATAAGGGGACATCATGTGAATGAACTAGGATAATATCCATCAACAAACTATTAGATAAAACATGCAATGGCACGAGGTTATTCAATCCAACAGCAAGAAAAATTTTCAACTTTATTCGCTGGAATGCTATATTATTATAAACACTAGCGACAATGTGCACGCACAGCGAAAACACTCACCAGAAGGAAGCTTAAGAACACTCTACCACCGTAACAGACAGATTAAATTATTCATTGGCACATGTTCCTACACAAACTGAAGATAAAAATAACTACGGAGTGCGTCTTGATAAGATATCTTGCAATCCTGTACCTCATTTTACCACTTCCATTGACATGAGAATAAGAGGGGAAAAATTAAACCCTAAGCACTGACAGCACCAAAATTTTAAAATAATATCTCAAATGACTGCCTTAGATACTTGTCGTGTGAGTATAGGCAGAAAAAATTTAGGTGGATGAGGGCGGCCAATAAAAATCAGCACCAAAATTCAGGGATAGTAGAATACACTATGGTACTCATCCACCCTCTCTCGCAATAGCTAGATTGCCATACTTCAAGACACTATCGGCATGAGTAAACTGAAAAGTTTTTGTCATTATTTTTATTGTAAGCAGTTAAACGTTTATGTGAATTTCTTGTTCATGGGAGCAGACTGTGGTGGAATTACACGAGTTTATATTCTTATTATTTGGGTAAGCACCAACACAAGATTATGCTAATTTCATGTTACCAACCACTGTTGAGCTAACCTGTCTATTAAAGGCCTGAATCTAGATCCTGCCACGGTAAACGCTGCTAAACCAAAATCACAAACATGAATTTAAATGTTGAAAACCTACCACGTCAACTTGTCCAGCGGTAGCTCCAGAATTCCGTGTTTTCAGCTCGATAGTCCATCCCTCCGGCAGCCAGCTCGGCTTCTTCGACTTCTCCTCCGCGGTCCTCCTTTTTGGTGTCTGCACATCCACACGGCCCATCGTCCCCTCATCCGGTCGACACATCGAAATGGGCTTGGCATCAATCGCTACCCCCGGCACGAACTCAACGCCCTTGTCATCGTCTTTGCGCTCTGCCGGTGCTGGGTCGATGTAGGATCCTGATCCCAAGAGCGGGTCGGGGTCACTCACGGCGGACCGAGATTGCATTGAGGGGGAATGCATCTATAAACGGCGACCCCGAAAGCATAAGTATGAATTAATAATAGTAGAAGAGTCATAATAATAAATAACTTCGAGAAAATTACGAAAAAAATCCTGCATCCCATCCGAACCCTAGAATCATCAATCCCCCCTCAAGCGAAATCATAAACCCGCGCACCGACCAATCTTCACTACAGATCCAAGCTACAACTGATACACGAAACATGGGTGCAAAGGAAGAACAAACCAAACCTAGAGAAGAAAACAGAGGATTGCGCAACACAAAGATGACGAAGCGAATAAAAAATAATCACCTCAGAATTTCAGAAGCAAGAAGAGAACTGGGAATGAAGAAATGTTCTAGGAATTGTACTCCTACGGCGGAAATCAGTCGGGGAACCCAGGAGCAAGGGAGAGAACCAGAGCTGAAGAAACCTCAAGACGCAAAATATGGAAAGTAATAGAAATGTCACCCCCGATATAAATTGGCAGTCCTAATCTGAATGGGTTCAATTATCGAGAAATATTTAATGTAATTCCAAATTGTCTATTTCTGGTCCTCGAGTCTGGAGGGAAACCGCTTTTTTTTGGTAAGTTGGAGGGAAGCCACTCCCGCTTGAATTTCAATTTTTTTTCCATCTCCATTAAAGAAAGCAACCAAAATATGTGATCTATATAAATAGAGTTATAAGGACATTTATTCTCTATAATTTTAAATAAATTAATTTATCTTATTATACTTAAATAAAAATATTTACCATCTTCTGTTTTAGGAGTCGGCCGACACGTTATACTTAAATAAAAATATTTACTGTCTCCTAGGCTGTGTTATAGTAGTCGGTCGACTAAACGTTTAGTTGGCCGACTTCTCGATTGCGACCCGATTTGGGCCTAATCGGATAGGAAAGTCGGCCCGTGCACCCAGTCGGCCCGTGCACCCAGTCGACCCGTGCACCCAATCGGCCATTTTTTCGATTAGTCGGCCATTTCGCCCGATTAGTCGATCTATTTTGGGCCGATTTTCCAGATTTTAAAAATTATGGCTGCAAGATTTTAAAAAAAAGGGGAGTCGTATCACGTGATATAAAAGTGTTGCTGCAATCAGGAAATGACAAATATTGAATGCACAAACATTATGAATTTCTTCCGCTGCTTATTTTTGGTTCAACTCTCAATTTTGGCGTTGAAA
>JAOYMZ010014438.1:0-20047 GCA_025802335.1 Pinguicula primuliflora
TATGGTACACATGGAAAGAAAGAAATGTTGTGTGCTTCGATAATGAAGGCTACGAGAACGTGCTGCACATGATCAAAGCTTCAACTTGGATATGGTTGGATGCTCACGGACAAACAAGAGCGACAATGACCTTTACACTTTCTGACTGGTTTTATCAGCCTACTCTATTTGTAGGATTGCTATTTACATTCAAACCTCCATGAATATGTAATCTTAAGTTAGATAGCAAGTCGCTATAACTACAGCAAAGTTACGCTTAAGCTGATCGTTGTATAACCTTTTGTTTGAAGTTGATATGAAATTATTTACTTATAAAAAAAAGAACTAGTAGAAGAAGAAGGATAATAACCTTTATGCAAAACATGGCCTTAGTGTATAATTCACAATTTTCATATGAGTATCAATCTAATAATCTGATATTTCACATTAAATAATTTATTTAAATTATTTTAAGTGACTCATTTAATCATAACTATCAGATTATCAAATTCATATTTCAGATTAAAATTGATCATAATAACATTGAACGTCTATTCTATTTCCTGACAATGCATGGCTGCACAACTTTTCAATTTTAATTATTGTCTCCTTCATTATGGAGATTGTCTCTACCACTATGAAGTACAAATGAAACCCAAAATCTCACATCCCTGTGGTGTATCGATGATGAAAAAATTGGAAATTTTAATTGTATATTTTTTCATATGGTTAAATCGTATTTTATTAGGGGTTTAAAAATTAATCATACTTTTTAATGTATAAACTTTTTATTATTAAAATCAATTTTGTCGATAATAGTCAAAATTAAAAAAATTGTATCCGAACGATGGAACATAATTTGAAGCATATAATTGAGAAAATTAAAAATGGAATTGCCGAATTGGGTTCATAGACCGAGACCGAGACCGAATTAGGAAAAATATTCAGCTTGTTGACTCTAGGCTTGAGGAGTTAATTCGGGCCGCAAGCTTGCATCGGGCCGTAATAACCCCGTTGCCCATAGGAGTTACTTTACTTTGGTCCAGCCCGGCATTATAGCTCTACTAGTTTCAACTTTCAGATGTAATTTTTGCTTCCTCTCAGAGATTTAAATTTCAAATCCCCTCTGACCTTTCTGTCTCCTACCCACCGTGTCCAAACTGTCCGTTGCCTCCCTTCACCGCGAACGCAGTACGCCTTCGAGATGGGCGCCAATAGCAGCCGTGACGAACTCGACGCCTCCGACTCCGAATCGGATACTGAGTCTGGATCCACCAACCATAATGGTTTCGAATCTGAAGGTTCCTATGGTACCCCGTTGTCCCATCCGTCGGATGGCCAAATGAACGACACTCAGACGCCGTCGTCGCTTGATGAAGTTGAATCTAGGCTCAGAGCTCTGAAACTTAAGTATGGTAGTAGCACCAGTAATCCTGGTGTGAAGAATGCGGTCAAGCTTTATCACCACATTGGTGGGCAGACTGAAAAATCGAAATGGGTGGTGGCGGATAAGATAGCTGCTTTTGAGTTTGTCAAGAAGGGTTTCTGTGACGAAGAGAATGATGAGCAAGAAGAGGGTGATGGGTTAAGCTGGTTTTTGAAAATAGGGTCCAAAGTCAGGGTTAAGATTGATCAGAATTTGCAGCTGAAAGTCTACAAGGAACAGAGTAGGGTAGACTTTGTGTCTAATGGGGTGTGGGCTATCAAATTTCTGTGCCCAGAAGAGCTGGATGTTTTCACTCAGAAATACGAGGACTGTTTATTTGAGAATACCTACGGATATGAGTGCAATGAAGAAAATAAGCTGAAGGTGTACGGGAAAGATTTCCTCGGGTGGGCCAAGCCCGAGACTGCTGATGACTCCATGTGGGAGGATGCGGAGGATAGCTCAGTGGGGACTCCTCCTAGTAAAACTCCCATGAAAGTAAACCAGGATTTGACAGAAGAATTCGAAGAGGCTGCTGCGGCTACTGGGGGAGCTATACAGAGTTTGGCATTGGGTGCTCTGGATAACAGTTTCTTGGTTAGTAAATCAGGGATTCAGGTCGTTAGGAATTATAGTCACGGGGTTCAAGGTAAGGGCCTTTTTGTTCATTTTGATGATGGCAAGTTTATTGGGAGGAAAGATAATAGTACCAGCTATTCAACTCCTAGGAAGGCTTTGCTCATGAAGGCTGAGACCAATATGCTTCTCATGAGTCCTACAAATAACGAAGGGCCGCACGGAAAAGGGTTGCATCAGTTTGACATTGAAACCGGGAGAGTTGTGAATGAGTGGAGGTTTGAAAAAGATGGTACTGATATCTCAATGAGGGATATCACTAACGACAGTAAAGGAGCACAAATGGATCCGTCTGGTTCAACTTTCTTAGGGTTAGATGACAACAGGTTATGCCGATGGGATATGCGCGATCGCAAGGGTATGGTCCAGAACATTGTCGATGAGAGTACCCCTGTGCTAAATTGGACTCAGGGACATCAGTTCTCCAGAGGGACGAATTTCCAGTGCTTTGCAACCACTGGTGATGGATCTATTGTTGTCGGGTCACTGGATGGAAAGATTAGGTTGTATTCCACCAGTTCAATGAGGATGGCCAAGACTGCATTCCCAGGACTCGGTTCACCTATCACTCATGTTGATGTTACTTATGATGGAAAGTGGGTGTTGGGGACTACTGATTCGTACTTGATTCTGATATGTAGTTTGTACACAGATAGAGACGGAAAGATTAAGACTGGATTTGCTGGACGGATGGGTAATAAGATCTCAGCCCCAAGATTGTTGAAATTGGCTCCTCTAGACTCACATAAGGCAGGAACAAGCAAGTTTCGAAATGCTCAGTTCTCATGGGTATGTAATCATTAGCATATTTGGCCTCAAGTAGCCATATCTTTGAAGCATTTGGTTTTTCCTTTTAATTTTAGTATTGTATGTAACAAATTGTTTGACCGTTTTCGTTTGCTATGTTTTGCCTTTCTGTTGGCTGTGTCATTACGGTGCTTTTATATATTACATTACTCTGGTTATCTGGACACTTTATAGCTCAATATTGCCTACTTTCCCGTGGGCGGTTGCTTCTTTAGAGATTAATTTCTGCAATATTCTGTCTGTAATACTGGTTATTCTCCAAATAACTATGCTAAACTTGAATAAACGAAAAGTTCAAGTCCACCTCTGTTGAATTGTTATATCTTGTTAACTTTTTTTACTTTAGATGCGTGCACGGTTGCATGGTTTAACCTTTCTGTCAAATTGTGATCCCAATTCTAGGCCAAATATAGTTTTGCATAGTTTGAGTAAGCTATCCTTCAGTACTTAAAACAGTCGGGCTCTGCTTGCTGATGTCTTGACAATTTTATATGAACTCTCATTTCTTTCTTCTAATCAAGTATTTTTTTTGATAAGTCATCTTATCAAGTATTGATTGCACATTGCATGAGTTCTTGGAGTTCATCAACCCGCAGCACTTTGATGTATCATATAGTTACAGTTCTTTATTCCCATGCCTTTTATATGTTTTTTTGTTAGATAGGTATTATATATGCTTTAAAGCTCGTGGGGCTTTCTTATGTTCTCTCTAAACAGTAATAATTTTTTGAAATTCTGGATTATTATTGCACAGGTTACTGAAAATGGGAAGCAGGAACGCCACTTGGTTGCCACTGTAGGTAAGTTCAGTGTGATATGGAACTTCCAACAAGTGAAGGATGGATCTCATGAATGCTACCAGAATCAAGTGGGCTTGAAAAGTTGCTACTGCTACAAAATATTTCTGAAAGATGATTCTATTGTTGACAGTCGCTTCATGCATGATAACTTTGCCACCGATTCACCTGAAGCACCCCTGGTGGTGGCGACCTCCTTGAAAGTCAGTTCCTTCAGCATATCTAGTAAGAGGCTTCAGATGTGAAGAAGCACACATTTTCACTTTTGTGGGCCGGGCTGAAAGTCAGTTCCTTTAGCATATCTAGTAGGGAGGCTTCAGATGTGAAGAAGCACACATTTTCACTTTTGTGGGCCGGGCTGAAAGTCAGGCCCTTCAGCATATCTAGTAGGGAGGCTTCAGATGTGAAGAAGCACACATTTTCACTTTTGCGGGCCGGTCTTTGTTGTCATAACTCTTGCAGTACGTGATTAGGAACTTCTTATGTAGTAGCACGATGTCTGGCGAATTGATGCATCCCCTATTTTTTTTGCACTGTGGGATGAAGCTTTATCTAATGGTACTATCGTAGCCACTAACAATCAGTATTGTTGTAGTATCCATTTAAAAGGAATTGTGTTTGTTCTGTCCATCCATGCTAATCAGGATTTTTCAGGTCCTGAGCCCTCTGGCCTTATGTCCCGAATGGGATTGTTGGCCGTCGGATATCATCGGACGGCCATATCCGACGGCCATGATTAGATCTTTTTAAACCCATCTTACGGCCAGTTTATACCATTGAAGATAACATACTAAGAAGCAATCGAATTCGGAAATATTTTCTTCACATCGTCGCAAATGAAAGTTGCTAGTTGCCAAAACATTAAGAGGAAACTCATAAGCCTTATATACTGTACAAACGCATCTCACAACCCGCAACCAGGACCAATCTATACAAATATATTATCATCTTTGAGTTCTCTCTAGAACATTTATCTGATCAGAGTATGGCAGAAAGAAAAATAAAGATCCTCTATTGCTAGAGATTCTTCGCAAGAACATAGAGCAACTCCGGTGAACTCCGAGACACAAGTCTTCTTAAGGGAAGGTATAAACATTCAAGAATCCGTTCATGAAATATAATGGCTGATCATGGTGCCTTGGATGCTGCCTTCGACTTCTTTTTACCCAGAAACATGAGAATTTTTGGGAAGAACGATTTCTTCTTTTTCTTGGTTATTCTGATTTCCCCAGATATATCAGTTTCTGTGTTACTTGAAAATGAACTTGGACTCACGGCATGATGGAGAGAAGAAGAGTTGGGAGCACTGACAAAGTTCTTGGATTTTGGTGCCTCCTCCAGACTCTCTCGAGGAGTATTCATTGATCTACGTGGAGTTGGAACCGACTCGCCAGCTTTTCGTCGTTGTTCGTGCTCCGCCCTCCACGTTCTTAACTCCTGTTCAGCGCCCAATTTTCCTTCTTTAGCAATCTCAGCCTTCTGGAGTGCAAGTTGCAGGGTATTCTTTGTTTCAACCATATCATTGTTGGCTTCCTCCAGCAAGCTCAAGCTCCTCAACTCGGATTCCTTAGCCACTTCGATTTGAGCCAAAGCAGCAGCAACTCGAATGTTTGCCTGCTCTTCAGCCTCACGGGCCTGCTTGCTAAGCGAATAATATTCTTCCAATGAGAGCGTTATCCCAGTAGGTGAATCTTCATCATTGTTGTTTTGAGCAGATTCACTCTCCATCAACGCATTTATAGCTGCCAATGCCAGGTTCTCAGTAGCCTTTGCTGCTTCTATTTCCTTCCGAGCAGCATGTAATCTACTTTCTGTTGTACTTGCCCTTGCTTTTACCTGTTCAGCCTCTTGCTTTGTCATTTCAAGCTCTTCCCGTGCTACTTGAGCAAGCGCCTTCGCTTGATCTGCCTCGCGAGCCGCCTCTTGTAGCTGTTTAGGAAGCTCCACCATCTTCTCTCTTTCTTCTTTCTCCTTCAACTGAACAAGGGCAATTTCAGACATTGTTCGGTTCAGCTCGGCTTCAAGAGATGCAACAGCAATTGATGCCATTCCTTCACGCTGCTGGATGGCTGCAAGTTCCCTTTTTTCTTTTTCAAGTTCCGATTTCAATGACATGGCAGCTACCTTCAAGATGTTCACCTCATCAGTTGCTCTTACTAAATTGAGTTTCACATCTTCTAGTTCCTTCTTGGTTGCGGATATAGCTGCCTCAATGTCCCCTCGAGTTTCTGGATTCTTGAGAGCTTCTTCAAAGTCCATTGTTTTGCCACTTTCCTGCCTTAATGTTGATTCCATGTAAGCTCCCATTTCAGCTTTCAGATCTCGAAGCAACGATGTCGCTGCATCTAATTTCGACTTTAGATCCTTTGACAAGAGCATATGCTGGGTTACCTTCTCAAGTTCATCCTCCGCCTGCTTTAATTCCTTCTCCAATATGAGTATATCCTGTTCCTTTGCCATAACCACCCCAATTCTGTGTTCCTCTGCCTCCAAATGTGCAGCTTGTGCAGATTCCAACGACTCTTTTACAGTAATAAGCTCAAGAGTCAAATCCTCTACAGATTTCTCAACGTTTCTTGATTTCAGTACCGCATCTTCTGCCTTTTTCAAGGCTGCATCTTTCTCAGCCAACAAAAGAGCATAATCTTTTCGCAGCTGTTCCAATTCTTCTTTAACAGTTTTAAGCTCCGAATCCGCAGCTGCATGCCTAGCCCGGGCAACCTCAATTTGTGCCTTGGCAGCAATGCTTGATTCATCAGTAATCCCTTGCTCGATTTCTTCCACCCTCAGCTTTGCAAGCTCGCAATCCTGCTTTGCTTGCTGTTCTTCTTTCTGAGCTCGCTCGAAACTAAGTTTCAGTTCTTCTATGAGCCTCTTTGTGCTGTCAAGCTCTTGCAATACTTGTAGCTTTGCATCTTCAGCCGCCTGAGCTTGTTTTTTATACTGTGGTATCTCCTCATGTGCTTTCTCCAGCTCCTGCTCGATGATCTTTCGCCTCTGCATGGGATAGATCAGACAAATATTAAACTAAACTGTCACAGAGACGAAAGAATCAGGCAAAGAGAAGATAATACTACCTCCACAGTTTGCACACGGTGCGCTTTCCAGTCTACTATACCCCCGAACTTCGAAACGGCAGCCTTCACAGATTCAATAGGCGCAGATGTCTCAATATGACCTCTACTTGAGTCGACATGATCAGGAACTGAAACTTGCTTGCGGGATATTAGAGACGCAACTGCATCTGCAGGCTGAGTGCCGCTGACAATTGTCCTTTCAGGTGCACAAGCAGGAGGCATATGGTTTGAATCTGGTAATGGCTCGACAACTACTACGGCTTCTGCATTTTCTTCCCTCTGAGGCTCAAGTTTGTCTGCATTAGTCTCTTCTCGACATTCCACTGATTCTGCATTCTCCTCTACAGAGAGGGCTCCATCTGGGGTAACCACCGGCAGATCAGGTTTCGCTTCTGAAGCAATCGTGTCACCAGAGCCAGCCGAAGAGACATCAATGGGATTTTCACTCACTTCTACTTGAGGAACACGTGATTCTTGATTCATATCATTTTTTGTAGAATGAGCACCACCATTGTCTTCAATGTTTCCTTCAAGAATCTTCGCACAATCCATTCTGTAAAAAAAAAAAAAGATAGCAGTTGATTGAGTTACTGATCACGTTCATATGGAGAGCATGTTGTACACCCAACCGCACCAGCTAAAATGTAGAATGCAGTCCCATTGGCCAGTATTAAGCTGGATAGTATATCTGAAGCATAGATTTAGATTCTAGATACAGCACCCTTCACATAAAACTGAAGTTTACAGAGTTTAATGCAAAAGTACAAAGCGAGAGGAATCATGTTTTAAGATACTAATGAGATCATAGAAGGTTGTAGCCCGACATGGTGTGCCCTTACAATTCAAAGATAGATGTCGAGAATTTGGTCAGAACAAGTAGCCCAGACTCCCCAGACCTGTCAGAGTCCGAACCTGCAGAACAAATGCCGAAGCCTCAGTTGCCAGGAACCATGCCAGTAGATTACCTGTTGGTCATAGAAGAGTTCAATGAGAAGTATCCATTGAACGAAAATATTGACAAAATGGAGGGGTGAAAGAGTTTAAAAAGGAGGGAACAAAGAAACAAATACATAGCCGGCACCCAGGACACATACTATCCGAAGAGCCATACCTAAGTTACAAGATGAGCATCAATGCCTGTGAAGCAAGGCTTAAACAGCTCATAATAGCACATGAACAGAGCTTTTGTTTTCCAAAATAAGCATTTCTTGTCCATACCGAAATGTCAACAGATTTCAGAAATAGCAAATTTGCATAATCAACAACATTATTTGAGAACACCAACTTCTCAAGTATTGATAGCAAATGTCATGCCCATATAGTCTTGGTTTGGTTTGGTTAGGTATGTCTTGTTAATAGTTCGAGCAAACTAACATTTCAAATAATCACTATATCTTAATAATTCTTCCATAGGAGGCTGCAGAATCAAAACCGTTCATTAATAATTGATGTACGTGACTATGAGGTACAGGTTGTGCTCAATGAATCATGGAAACAAAGAGAAGTTTGCCAAGTTGATTCCAGAAAAATCTAATGAATTAATATGAACCTACAATTACACGTCTCCATTAAGGTTATTACATGAAAAATGCGTCTTTACATTGAAAGATTCCAAACTTCATAACTAACTCATTCGGTTTTACTTTTAACGGATAGACATCCGCTCTGGGCAGATTCAAGAATTGGTCGAAATTCTTATTGGGTTTTGCCGCAGCCTGACCAGAAGCCAGTATAATTTTTACTTATTCGTTCTACTACCCTCTCTAAAACCACCCAAAACACAATGCCATCTCATGAGTTCATGAATTCCGATTCAAAAAATCACAATACAAGTCAAGCCGACAGGAACCCCAGTATATCCGAGTTGGACCTAAGTTCATTAAGAAAAGCACTCAAACGGCGATGCATCATGAGATATCATAATGAGATACAAGGAGCTGGATCCAAACCAAAGTCATACTGCAATGATTAAACACCTACCACAATGATACCATGCCTGGAATTGAGCTGTGAAGAAAGAACTTCAATTGTTAAACTAGGTAACATTTGATCGTAATCAATGAATACTGACAAATAAAAGAATCTGTTCCACTTCCAAAGAACATTCCCATTTTTTTTCCTTCCTGAACAAAATTCAAAACAGGCTATATTCGTAACTAATTCTCATTTACAGCAAATTTATTTAACTGCAAACTATCGTCCAGTTTGGCATGCAAAAGGAATTCAATCCTCCTTTGTCTCCAACTCGAAACTCTACCGAACAATCAAGAACTCAGCACAGAGAATAAAAAGGTGAAGCCTGAACACGAAAAACAGATTTAAGGCAGAACCAAACCAGAAGAAACGCAATAAAGATTAACAAATAAACAGCCTAAACAACAATCCAGATTCCATCATTCTGATTAATCACAGACCGAATCGATATTCATATGAAGTTCAAAGGAGACAGAGAAATCATACCAGAAACACCGAGGCAGAATTCCAATTACAATTCCCCGAACAACATTCCCACTGCTACCTTCCTCCCAAAAAAGTTTCTACCGAACAGCTCAGCAACCAAAAATAAATTCCACAATCCATGTGTGAAAAGCAAAGGATATGTATGAACACACGTGTATGAACACGTTAGTGGAGCCTATTTCAAGGGTCGGGGACTCGGTAGACCAATGATTCCGATTTTGTTTTTTCGTTTCAGTTTTTGGCATTCAGAATTAATTCTGTGGCTTGCATGATAGGCTTGCAAAGTTTTGTTGATTGACTGAATCATCGGGATAGGGGCCTTTCCAGTCTTAACGTAATAATGCACTGAATAGAGGAAAAAATTGGAAGAGGAAAGGGATAAAGCCGCCGCCCATTACGCGAGAAGCGGAGCCCCTACTGTTTTATTTTATTACACATTTAATGATCTGGTCGTACAACATATTACACGTTGTACAGGATGTTTATATCAAACTAGTGTAATTAAAATTTCCGAGTAGTTCAAAAGTAGGAAGTAACATGGATTTAGGTTGACCAGGTAAGGGCCTAGGTTCAGTGTTACTAGGATATGCATTGATTTTATTTTCTCATCTCATGTAGGGATATCGTATATGTGGGTGGGTTTGAATAAATGAATTATAGATGTCGATTTATAATCCAAATTGTTGGAATAAAATACATGATATTGTGTATAATAAAAAATATGTGTAGCTATTATTTTGTAAAGCATATAAATAAGTCTCAAAATAGAGCAGAAAAAAGAAAGATTGTATTGACATTCAACCTCTGAATCAGCTGGCCTTGCTAAAAAAAAACCTCCGAATCAGCTGGCAAACTTTCTGGGGTCAGTAATATTGATCCTCCAATGGTTGTCGTCGTGCCCAATTCCCCCAGCAATCTTCCTGTCCCACTCAAGCTCAGTCTTCCTCTCCGCCGTCAACACACACAGACTACGCAACCCTTCTTCCATGGTATCGTGGACGAGCCACCACCGGGAGTGGGCTTCGTCGCTGGCGTAAACCCGCTGATCGGCGATGTCCCAGTTGCAGTCGTAGTCCCGGTAACACACCCACGGCTTCAGGCCCAGATAGTGTATCGAGTATAGCTTCGGTGGATCTGACCGGAAAAGCTGGTTCTTGATGGAGGTCTCGGTCGTCGAATTGGACCAGAAATTCTTCAGAAAATTAACCCTCCTTGGCAGCCGGTGCCACCACACGAACACCTCGTTGAGGAAACCCTGGTCGCCACCGTTGTACGAGACGATGTCCTGCCGCCGCCGCATCAGCATCCGGAAGGTGCAATGCGAGGGCTCGATCACCATCACGCCGGAATTGAAAATCGAACCGTCGTTGCCGACCGCGGACATTTGGGGGAAGTGGAAGAGGAAGTCGAGGTTGCGTAAAACGACGACGTCCGAGTCGATGAAGACGATTTTGCTGTAATTGGCGAGCTGCCATAGCCGTAGCTTGCTGTAGTTGTATTCGTTGTAGGTGCCTTTATCGGCTCTCGGGTTACGTATCCGTTTGATGATCCGGATCGTCCAGCCCGCCCGGGAGAGGGCGGAGCGTTTGGGGTCGGAAATGGAGTCGTCGAGGAGGAGGAGGAGAGGGCGGCGCGTGTGGGTACGAAGTAGGCTCTGCGCCAAGGCTATGGCGCCGCAGACGTATGATTCCGACGAGTGGAGAACGGTGGCATAGGCTTCTCTGGCGTCAGATTTCTTCTTAGGTATGGTCTTGAGCTTGGATAAATCAAACACCTTGTTGATTCCTATGATTCAGATTTTCAGACAAAGAATGTGACTTTCAAGGATTCTATTACATGAACCAGCAATGCAGAACCAAAGATTCATTGTCATGCAGCATGATCAATCAAATGGTTTATACCTTTGTCCCATAGAGGCAAAGCCAGATTGCAGGACCCAACAGGCATTTCGACCTTTTGTCTCAACCTCTCCATCTCCGCCGTGTAAAACCACCACTCGCCGTCCCTCGCCACCAGGTCATCGCACCGGAAAATCTCCGGCATCGGCTCGCATTTGCTCAACAGCACCACCTTCATCCGCCCACTCCAATCCCATCTCCCCCTCCTCGCGGCTGCGTTCGCTGCTGCTAGATGCATTTGAAACCTAAAGACATCTCTATTCCACCCCTGTTGAGGCTTCTTACATGGCAACTTGGCTACCACCATATCCATGTACTCATACTCGTCCCAATTCGGCATCGGGATTTCGGGGCACGATGAACCGGAGTACTCTTCTTCTTCATCTACCCATTCTGGGAAAATGTCCTTCCATTGTAGAAACTTGGATACTTGATCAAACTTTATGGCGATAACTTGCCCATGAGCCATCCAGTCTGAAAGATCTTCGTCGTCCATGTTTATCATCCCAATTCTCATTCTTCCCTTGATGCCACTCAAGAAACTTGGTTTACCCCTCTTGATCAACTCCCGTTTAGGCTCTTGGATGATTGATTTCATCTTGATCCCATTATCAATCTGATGGAACAATACTCGGTATCAGAGTTTGGAAGGAACAATACTCTGTTTTAGCTGTTGAACTGAGTCGATTCATGATTGTAGAAAGAGTTAAGCTCACCTTACCTTGGGATGGCACTCCCGCAATGAGCATACAATCAAGGATGCAGCACGACTGTGGTAATTTGAAACCGAAGGATAGAGAGGAAGAATCGCATAAAGAAGCAAGAAGAATGACAGGAAAATGAGGTTGATCCTGATGATCAAGGATTTTGCAGAACTTGATTTAATCATCTTTTTGAATGACATGGTTCAAAAGAAAAGAGGTGCAACTGTGGTGAAACTATATACATCATTATGGCAAGGCGTGCAATGAGGATCTCTCAACAACTTTATGGTTCAACTATCAACTTCTTTCTGAACTCCTTACCAACAATTAACCTTTCTTGAACAACCTCAGGCTGAGTTTGGAATGCAGAAACCTGGTTTGGGAAAATTGTATGATAACCAAAGGAATTCCTCAGTAATCCTGTTCGGTAACAACTGCGTTTCAAGAGGTATAATTTTAAATGCCCGTTCGGTATCACAAGTATTTAGGGGATTAAGCTAGGATTTTGGACAAAATCTGCCACTTTTACCCCTTTGCCCTTACCTTGTAATAAAAGAGTTAAGTACAAATCCTAAATACCTGCTTATCTGATTATAAAAGAACATATGCTAACATAAAAAAAAAAAAAAAAAAAACCTGCTTGCATCAAACCCAGCCTTATGGGTTAACAACAACCTTGAATCATAAAGTTATGCTTTCTGGTTATCAAAAGATTTAAGTTATGCTTTCACAAAATTGGCACGAAACAATCCAATAATTTGGTAGAATGACTGCAAACTCGAAAATGCTTAAAGGGCACCCTACTCTCAATTTATTTTCTCAAAGTCTAGAATAAATGTGACAAATCAATATTTCAAAAGCTCATGAATAAAACAACTTCATTGCTCAAACTGAATGCTGAAACCGGCCAAAAAATTATATGCATAGAGTCAGGGAGCCAAATTTGGCGGACTAGCTTGTAGCACCGGGAAGCAAAGCAGAAACCAGAACCGAGGATGAGGCCTGATATGCTGCCCATCTGCACCCTAATGACATGGAAGATCTGAGTTCGAAATCTTACACATTAGAAACTTCTCGAATATGCTGAGAATGATCCTTCCCTGGTGGAATGAAAATCAAGTCGTCCCACCCTGAGTTTTTGCCACTTATCTGCGACAAGAATTCGAAGACTAATGGAAATGATTGTGTTCTTTCAACGAGCATATTATTGAAGACAAAGACTGTCTGCACCGCTTGTATAAGTCTACTTCCACCATAACGAAATGAAAATGAGGGTTCAAAGCCATTTACCTCCATCTTCTTGAGAACGTGCTCCAAACTTCCAACCTGCCAATATACAAACGCATAAAAAACAGTTAACAGGCGAGATAGTAAATACCATTTCAACCTGCAATTGCATTGTCCAATCCTAGTGAATCTTGTTCTCTATGCAAGCCAACGGACATAATTTTTCTCGAAGCACTTCAATATAATATCTCCAGTAGCTAATCACTTCGCATAAGCATGCATCCTTGAATATATGTTTGATATTCATGCAATATAGATTCTCCTGGACTATCAATACTCTAAATAAGGGGAATGGTAACTGTTAGCTCTACAGTGATTTCAGTTTTCAAGTTCTTGCTTGTATTCCAGAAATTTCAAAACACTGGACACTACTACAATGTCCAGTAAAGCAAAAAAGATAATTGTAATCCATCATCGTCAGAAAACAACAATCAGTCTCAGTTCAAACTTCAAAGTAGCTACACTGCACAAGCTAAAAAGAAATTTGAGCTAAGCGATCGGTTTTGATACCATAATGGGAGGAAAAATGCTAGGTCCTCGTGAACTCCTTGGCCCCATTGACAGTGCTTTCTCTAAATCTTCCTGTGGCATAAGAGGATATATTGAAGGAATTAATCTGAAATCAAAATAGTATTGAATATATTATCTAAACAATAGAAAGCACCTTCTGAAAATATATTGGGCAATACCGCTTGTTCTTTTTCTTGACAACTAGAAGGTCGGACTGCAAACAACAAATTTCATGTAAGTTTAATAACAAAATTGGAAAGTCAAAATAAAGAACTGGTAGCGCTTATGCACTCACAAAGCATGTCAACAGAACCCATGAAAATTTTGGAAGTTAGATAGAACATAAATTATTTTTTAAAAAAAACTTTAGTAACCACCAAAACAAACATCCAAGTCCAAATCATTCCCACTGTCTTCCCAAACTTTCTAATGCCACACATTGCACTTGCAAATGCGGGTGCTTCGCATGCTTGCATCTAGGAACTGGGCATAGCTTGTGTCTCTAGCAGTGGTGGCAAGATTATGAAAAATACAATTTTTATATAAAAGTGATCTAAAACACAGTCCAGCATTAAGGAACCTCCCAATTCAAAATGCATAAATCAGCCCTTTGAAACTTAGTTTTCGTATCCCTCAATTTCTTTAATCATTTGCGATCTAGATACCAATTTTAAGATAATTATAACTACTTTAGAATTCCATTTATACAAAATAAACTGTTATATAAATAAACTGTAGACCATCTTGTGCTGCTTGCATATCTGGAAGTGCATGACCACAACATGGACAAGCAGCATCTAATGGAATGTAAAACTAAGAGACTTAACTAGCAATATACCTGAAAAACAGGCACCCCATCAAATCCACCTGAGATTTTTGAAGCGCTTAACTGAAAATCAAGATCATGGAGGTTACTATGATTCTGACAAATAGGAGCTTCAGAAAAATCACTCTGTTAAAGTTTATCCCCTTGTAAAATCCCAATAAATAAGTAACGAATACGTAGTGTGCAAAAACAGAATAAACTTTTTCCAGTGAAAGGATATAAATAAGCCCTCATGCTATCCAATTCCCAAACATGAAAAATAACAACTAAAATTCTTGCATGTAATCACCTATTAATTGAGGACGGGTGATATTCAAAGAGACTTTAATGAAGGGAACACCATGCAATGTAACTGTAAACCTATCTGACAAAACTGAAACATTGTATCCAAGAATATGCATATTCCCTAGTCTGACACAGGAATATACTGAGGTAGATACAAACCTCCAATGCATTTTTTATTTGGACAGGATCAGGTAAAAACCGAAATGCTATTCCTTCAACTTTCAACAAATACACCTGCAAGATTGAGAAGAGCAAAATCAATGCCCAGCTGCAAAATCACAAATAAAAGCTCACCAATGAAAAAGAAAGCATTATTAACACGTGACACTAAAATTTTGATCCATTTAATCTATTTCATCAAATTAAAAAAGCTAAGACTTTCAACTCAAAACGTTCCTGAAAACTTTTACAGCGACCTCTCAAAATAACATTCGCATGGATATGAAATGTACTCAAATTTTCCATGCTGCTGTCATCCAACGCTACAAAATTTAGCCTCCAATAAAACTGAAATGAAATACATTCTCCAAAAAACTAACCTGGTCAAGATTTATAGGAACCACTTTTGCACCACCTCTGAGTCCTCTTCTTAACCGTACCTAGAACAGCATCACAACATAGTACTTGGTTCAGTAAGATTCGAACAAAGCAAAACCAAACATAGAACATCTTTTGGTTCCATTCCAAACAGACCAATACTGCAGCTCAATGCTAGATTATGGAAATAGACACGATCCTTTGCATTTAATATAAAAGTCACAACTCCATAGTTAGCTTATAGAAAAAACCTAGTATTATACCTGGGCAAGAAAGGCTTCGGCATCTTCCTTTCGAAAACAAAGCAGCCCGATGGACTTCACTCCGTCAGGGTCAGATATCAACACGAACTCATTGTTCGTGGTGCTCACAGTGTAAACTGGAGTCCCAACGAGACTTTTCGCAATATGACCCGTATTATTCGAATTTTCTGCTGCCTTCGCAGTTTGCCTTCCATGCCGCTCCGAAAGGGAGGCGAAAGGCAAGGACAGCAGCGGCACAGGGTTCGAGAAAGCCGGGAAAGCAGAGGTGGCACGGCGCCTCGTCTCGTCAAGCATAGAGCCGAAATGGGTGCCCACTCGGTGGATGAAAGTGGAGAAGGAGAGCAAAGGGTTTGGACATGGGCTTACCAGAGGTTTCACCGAAGATTCCTCCATTGTTGTTCGCTGAGACGGAATACTGAGGAATCACAGTTTGGATTGGGCAGGAATTAATACCCCGGACCCAGATAGCTCAAAGAACCTTAACCCAATACGTATTCGTCGGACACGGAAGGCTTTCAAAAATCAAAGCCCTGCCTTTGCCTTTGCAATTGCATCGACTGCAATCTGTTTTCAATTTTTCATTTTCGGTATGACAGTTTATTAAGGTCTGTCTGGTTAAAAAGTTCGAGAATAGCATTCGCATTTAACAAGTTCCGAAAATTTTGCCGGACCTTGCGAACACAAATAAATGCCGATCTTGGCAAGTCCGGAAAAGATTAGCATAGCTAATCTCCGTTCTAAACTTTTGATGGGAAATTTTGGCATGAATACAATTTCCGGAAGTCCGCAATTACGAAGAATCTCGAACTTTTGAAGTCCGAGATGGGTATTATAAATTTACCTCCAATTTTTACATTTCTACCACCACCAACACAACAAATATGCGGCGATGAGCAACTACTACGATTCTGGATTCTACGAGATGGTTCAGTTCCATGAGGAACATTTCCCTTTCCAAACTCATAATCAATTTGCTCCATCATTCCAAGATACTGAGCCTTATGAAAGCCATTCTGATATTATCCGACCCAGTTCATCTCTCCAAACACTGAATCTGCTCATGATCCACATGATCATGAGAATACTTCACCTCACATCCCTTCTGATTTGGAACCAAACTCATCCTCATATTCCATTGATTCACCAACTCATTTGCTTCCAAGTATAGAACCTTCGACACATCCTCAGCAGAATATAGACACGCTGCCAGCCTCAAGGCTCAGGAAAAGCACTAAACAGATGCATCTGCCAATATGGCAAAAGGATTATGTGATGTCATTGACACCGGCTGCAACGCACTTAATGTCTTCCCAAAATAACAATGAGCCACATTCATTTTCAGAGGCAATTCAAAGTCCTAAATAGATAGATGCGATGACAGAAAAACTACAGGCACTCGAACGAAATGAGACCTGGGCTATCACAACTCTTCCAGCAGACAAGAAAGTGATAGGGTGCAAATGAATTTATAAAATCAAACTGACTCTAGATGACACTATTCCACGCTATAAGGCTAGACTTGTTGTAAAAGGATGCAATTAAGTTGAATGAATACATATTTCAAACAGTTTTGTTGCGAAACATACCACAGTTAGAATCGTATTAACAGTTGGAGTTCAAAAGGGATGGCGAATCCGTCTGACATAAATAACTTGAAATGAGCAATTTATGACTTAAATCAAGCATCACATCAGTGGATCAAAGCTTTTACAGCTTCACTACTTGGATATGGATTCATCCAATCGAAAAATGGTCATTGCTTGTTCACTCTTCATCACTAAAATACATTCACAGTGCTTCTTGTTTATGTTGACGATATTCTTATAGCCTGTGATTCAGATGAAGAAGCAGATAAGATTCGCAACTTTATTGACAATGAATTTAGCATCAAGGATTTGGGGACAACAACTTATTATTTGGGCTTAGAGCAGATTCACAGCCCCAATGGACTCTACGTAATGTAGGACAAATACATTGTTGATTTGTTGCAGGATACAGGACTGCAGGATGCAAACTGTACAACACTCCATCGCCTCCCAGTTTGAAACTCACAAGCACTGATGACTCTGCTCTTCTGACTGATTCCACCACATATTGTAGCATTGTGGGACGCTTGATGTATCTATCATTTACACGGCCTAATCTAAGTTATGTCATACAACATCTCTCCCAGTTTATGCAATCTCCAAGAGCTTCACATTGGTCGACAGTGATATATATTCTTCGTTATCTCAAGGGTTGTACTACGTTGGGCTTGTTCATACCCCACGCCAATACACTCCAAATCACAACATATTGTGATGCAAATTGTGCTTCATGCCCGGATACACACAGATCATTGACAGGCTACATGATACATTTTCACGATCTTTTGTGGAGGCGAAATACCACAATATTGCCTCGACAGCGTGTGAGTTACTTTGGATTACATATGTGCTAAAAGATTTATGAATCCGGCTCCCAGTTCCTATTCCGCTCTACAGTGACAAGCAACGCAACTATACACTTGGTGGCCAATCAAGTCTTCCACGAACGAACAACACAGAAAAATTGATTGCCACTTGGTCCGGGATCAGTACAAAGTAGGTTTTGTTCAGCCACTGCATCTTCCATCCAGTGATCAACCTGCTGAGTGTTCACGAAAAGCTTACCTCCAATTCCTTTCAGACATTTGATTTCCAAGATGGGCCTCGGGTTATCATCCTCGGCTCCATCTTGCAGGGAGGCTGTTGAACGAGAGAAGAATTAATTCGGTACATTTGTATATATATTGACTCATGTACTGTAGCATACGGCCCAGTGGTAGGCACACTCATAGAAGTGAACTCTGTTCTAGAAGTAAGTCCACCTAGGCGTGTCACCCTCCGCCTTTTCCGAATTACCGTTTAATCCGCTTAAAATCCCGTTTAGAAGGGCGCCTAAGCCGTGCTGAGCGGCCACTAGCCGTCCAGGGTCCGCATAGCACTTTCTCGAACACTGGAAGTGAATATATATAACACATGTACTACATTGGTAGGGCAAGAAATATAAAAGAGAGATTTCTCTCAATCAGCTACTCAGTTTTTGTAGCGTTTGGTCAGGTCTAATCTATAGGAGCCTTTGGACTGAGAGCATGCCCCCAGATTAGTTGGGAGTGTAAAACTTTCTGATATTGGGGAGGAGCGAGAGTATTTCTCCCATTTATCTACCTAAAAAAGCTATGCAGCTTTTGTCTAAACTATTTTCTACATATGGCAACATTCAATGCTATCCATCTGGTCTCTTACTTGAAATAGTTAGGAGTAAACCGTTATTCAAGTTTGTGTACATTTTTCCTTCATTTTTACATGGTTATTCAAGCTTGTACATTTTCCCTCCATTTTTACATGGTATATATCTTGTACATAGAGATCACCCACTAGGAATTGACTCTGAAAATAATCTTCTTTTTTCAAAGTAAACTTTTCATTATATTAATGAATAATAGTCTGTTTATGGATACATGCACTTCTATCAATTACATGATATGAAAGTTGAAGCCTTGAAATTCAAGTCTCGCAATTTTCCTCTATCTCAAGCTCAACTTACCCACATCAGCCATCTGCAGTTTCTTTCATTAATTGATCGTTGCAGAATTATTCCAGCCTCAGATTTACATGGTTTATGCTGCTGACCACTTCATCCTATCACTCGCAACCGATATACCAAATTTTCAAATATCCTTCATCCCTCCATCATCAAGCTAGCATCAATGTTTAAGGCCATCTTCCAGTAAATAAAAAAAATGAAATTCCTAGTCAAAATATAAGAACTCACTTTCCACATCCCAAGATATTCACTTCCCAAATTCCCCAGATATTCGCTTCCCATATCCCCCAAAATGCATCTTTATACCGTCTTTTAATCCGGCAACTTGGACGAAGATTAATAGGGTTGATTTCTTCTTTTTCCCTGACTTTTTCTTAGTCTGTGGCTCCATTTCAGAAATCGGGAGGGCTGTGATTCTTTGCTGTTCTTCCCCAGGTGAAGGGGTGATGACAAATTCAGAGTCTGGGCTTGTCTTTGCCTCTGAAAACAGGTTAGAGGTTGTTTTAAGATCCTCAGAAAGATCAACTACCAGACTTAACAATTGATTCCTGGGAAAGAACAGAACCCACTTGGACCTGACTCTCAGCATTCTTACATGACAATCACGCACCCTTGGCATGCTGTTCCTTCTTCCGGCAGAATCAACAATTGATTTTTGGCTACAATTTTAACTGAAGATTGATCTAGTTCTTCAGGGACTTCTACCCTTCCAGACTTCTTTGTTTCTTGTTCAGCAAATCTGAGGGCCTTGGTGCGAGGAATTGCTACAGATTTTACATCTACCCCTGCTGCCTCACTAGAATAAACTCCACCTTCATTTTCATTCACTTGTACTGCACCCTGGTTTATCAGCTGATTATTTTTCTTTTTGTTCAAAACGTTCTCAGGAACCATCTTTGCAGATGTTGGGAGTGGGCCCTAAATCCAGCCCGTGCATCTAGTTCGGCCCATGGTCCATGAGGGAGTAATTCTGTCCCTATTCTATTTT
>JAOYMZ010014449.1:0-36367 GCA_025802335.1 Pinguicula primuliflora
GACTGACGGTTGACTTCGTGTTCTTCGTTACTGACGGCTTGTCCTTACGGATTTCTTCGTGAAATCGATAGATCGGCGCATTTGCTACTCTCGGCGTTCAGGATTTAGCGTTTTCATATGCTACATTGTGATTTGATTTTTCAACTGTTGATTTCAGTTATATCTTTGTACTAACGCCTCTGTTTCTACGATTTAGGATCTGAGCAAGGTCGATTGGGACCTCACAACATTCTTAAGTAAAAATGGTTTGCCTTCAGTTTTAATAATAGCATTTCCGATGTGACTTGTGAGTAACCTCCAAAACCTTGCCATCAACAATCATAGCATGATTATTTTTGGAGTATGGTATGAGATTAGAAAGAATACCTTTTTTAGACATCATATGGGTCGAGGCCTCAGTGTCTGCGATCCATTCTTCAGGATATGTGAGAGAGTTTTCATTGGTGGCATTATAAACCTGTGGTAAGTTTTCAGGCTTCACAGAGTGGTTGAACCTTTGCTAGCACTGTATGGCAGTGTGACGCCCTTTATGGCAAATTTGGAAAGTAATACCATGTGAATTACTGTGTGGATTAAAGCCATGACTTGGGTTGTTTACTAGAATAAACTGATTCTGGTTTGCAGGAATGAAGCCACGTCCTCTTGACGAGAAATGTTGAGGGCCTCGATGAGATATGCCACAACCTGCTCCGCTCTAAGCATAAAAAACAGAATGACTAAAGGTATCAACAGAATAGAGCATCTGCCTCATCTCAAAACTCTGAAGAAGTGGAACATAGGAGGAGGCCTAAGCATAGTAGTAGTGAAGGATTCATATCTACCACCAAGGCTAGTAAGCAAGGAAAACACTTTTTGTTGATTTCTTATAGGAAATCCTATAGCGGAAAGATAATCACATATCTTCTTAAATTTGGATAGATGATCACTAAGAGTGACCTCTAGTGTTTTCTTCATGTATGTGAACTACTGTGACGATTGAAATTGTCTCTCTTGAATGGACTGTGTGTAAGCTTCTTTCAACGCAAACCAAACCTCACTTGCCAAATCCAAACCAATTATGTGACCAATAGCCTCTTCTGTCATCGTTCCGATGATCCATCCTCTCAGTCGGCAGTCTGATGTTTTCCATTTTGCATACTCAGGATTGGGCATTACTGGTTGGTTTGGTTCAACAACAACAAGTATAGCAATTGGTGGTTGACTCTCACCTGTCAAGGCCATAACCAATTTCCTCCAAAGTTGGAAGTGTTCAGATTTGAGTTTGAGTGTTACGAAGTTGCCAACGTTCAATGCAGTGGAAGACATGTTTGTTCTGATACCAAAATAAAGCAAGGTCAGCGAAAGCAAGAATGAACTTCAAGAAATCTTGAGAACAAAGATGGTTTCAAGCTTTTTATGTATATTGCTGTGATTTTCGATGTGATTACAATGTTATGCATTCCACACTTTTATACATGAGTTCCCATCTATAGTATAATAGGAAAGTTTCAATACCAAACCAAACATACTCATTGAATGCCGTCCTTAGGCAGGATTTGGGGAGGGTAGGATGTACGCAATCATACCTCCACCCCACAACAGGATGGAGAGATTATTTCCGTAGAGACCCCCAGCTCGGAAAGAAAAAAATAGTAATAATAATAATAAAAATAAAATACAATAATAAAAAGGAGAAACAAATATAACTGAGATACCTACTTATCCCCAACCATACCCTTACGCACATACCGAAATTCGCCTACACAAATAACGATCCACCTAAATAGCTAAAAACCTATCAGTCTAGAGATCAATAAGCAAATAGCTACTCTATAAAGTCTTATGTATCCTTAATCGTAATATGGCATCTCTAGCTCGTCCTATCAGAGGTCATGTCCTCAGAGAGGTTTAATCCTACTAAATCTAACCGAATCTGCTCATCCCATATCCTCTTAGCTTAGGTCTTCCCTGCCCTCGTCTCCCTTCGACTTGTAATCCTTCAACTCTCCTGACTGGGTCGTCCAAACTCCTTCTGCGTATATGCCCAAACCATCACAACCTAAATAGGAAAGTTTCAATGAATTCCTCAAATCTCTCTACGGTTATGAGTATAATTCGCTACATTGAACATTTGATTTGATTCGATATGATTTGAGCAATTTTGCACGCGGTTGAACATCTATAATTGTTGTTGATTGTACGATTTATGTTATGCCTGAATTATGGACCTTATGATTAACTTTATCATAAGGTTTATCAGATATCACAAGATTATGGAAAGAATTAGGCACAAAATCGTGATAGAATGAGCGAAAATATTTAGCTCAAGGTATGGAGGACTCTCAAATCGCATGATCAATTGAGATCGGCGACACACTTAGGAGATTTGAGAAGAGACCCATTATTATGTTTACATTGATGTAACGGAGAATACAGATTGTAGAGCCCAATGGGACGTTCTTGCAAAACAAATGGTTAGGACCTGAACCTTTTGCTATAGCCTATACGCATCTATATACCAATGCTGTAGATAAAGAAGTAAATGGCGCAGAAAAAGGAATCTTTGTTCACGATACCTAGAGCTGGTTTAGGGTCGGGTTATTACCTTGTTCTAATGACGCTATACTGGAGTTCTATCAGCTGGCTCATCTTCTACAGATGGCCCCTGCACCATCCCTGCTTGAGGATTCGTGGGTTTGGGACGACTCTGCGATGACAAGTTATAATGTGGCTCAGATTTATGAAAATCAAATGCAAATGGAGTGGGTGCGTCAAGAAGCATATTTAGAAGTGAGTAAGGCATGAAATAAGTTGATTCCGCACAAAATTACCAGCTTCACCTAGAAGCTCATGCAGGAGCAGCTTCCAACTCGAGACAATTTGCGGCATCATGGAGTGCAAATTCCTACAGAAAATTGTCCCCTATGCGAAAGAGAGCAGGAAACCGTCAGTCACTTATTCTTGCTCTGTCCTATAACGTACCAAATTTGGCGGAGAATAGACGAATGGATACAATGCAATGGAGCTTGGCAAAATGAAATTAACATGCACCTGGAGCAATTTATGGGAAATTCATTCTCACATTGGCATACAATGATCTGGAATGCATTGTGGCAGCAAATCATCTGGAGGATTTGGCAGCTCAGGAACACTAAAATCTTCGAAGGAAAAATGCTACGAATTGACGACCTTGTGGAGCAAATTCAGCTGGAGTTGTGGTGGAATCTTAAAATCCACAAGAAATTGGTACTAGGAATCGACTTCGAGGATTGGAAACGGCTACCGAAATTTTGCATCGCATGAGGAAGAAGACGAGATCGTTGCAAAGCTAAGACTTTGGAGCGGTGAATAGAAAGTGAAATGGATGTGGGTGAAATGGACCGACCATTTTTTTCTGATGTACATATGTATCCCAATTTCGGACAAAAGTTTATATAATACAAAAACTTATGAATTAAAAAAAAGAGGCCAATGGGTTTTTCACCGACCCAGGTTTATGGCATGAATATAAAATAATAATAAATCACCAATAAAACAAGTATTCAAGAAATGGGAGTGAATGGATCGTTTGACGGATTGAATGGACTGGCATGGAATTTAGTGGTATGAGTTTCTAAATTATACCACTAAGTTTTAGTAGAAAAGATGGATTGGAAAATATATATATTTTTTGCGTACTTGCAAGGTATTCTACCGGCCGACAGCCAATAGACTAATTCTCCGTCCCGGGTGAGTACACTAAGTGGTAAAGGTTTGGCCAAATGTTTCTCTCCATTCACATGGGTGAGAATCGAACTCCCAACCTCATGCTTAAGGGATAAGGTGTTCAACCACCACACCAAACATGCTTAAGGGATGAGGAAAATATTTTTTAGTCAAATAGAAAAATATTGGAAATTACTTCTCATTTAAAAGGTAGAATTTGAATTTTTTCCAGTGCCGAATCTATGGTATCGAATTTGTCGAAATCTATTATTGGCCATTGGATCTGTGCTTCAACAGCCGAGATCATTTCACTTAAAATTTAAATGAAATGATCTCGGCCGTTGAAGCACGGATCCAACGGCCAATAATAAATTTCGGCACCATAAAATAAAATTCGGTACCATAGATTCTGCATCATAAAAAAATTCAGTAGAATTTAGTATGATTTGAATTTTTAATTTAAATTTCGAATCTTTCCCACAACTATCAAAACTATAAAAAAAACAAAAATAAATAAATTAATTAAATAAATATGTTTCAATATCCTATACATACCAGATATAAAAAAAAGTTATAAATAATATTTTATAATTAGTAATATATATATTTTTTATTTACCAAAAAAATAATATATTTTATTCTTCTTAGATTCTTATAATATAATTTTTTTTCTCACCCTTTTATTTGAATTTCGAGTTTTGAGTACACAACACCTGAAATTGAACTTTTATTTATTTATTTTATTAACAATTTTGGTTATATCCAATACCTGATACTCTATCTCCGAACTTGTGCATGAATTTTTTTAGGTATGGATCTTACTATACGAATTAAAAAAATTATCTAATACCCATCAATTTCGGTCGAACATATAAACATCCCTAGTCCCTACTAGCATGTTGGATGAGAAATGACGAAAATTTGATGATTTTTATTTTTACTTTAAAATTATTATTATAATAAAAAACTTGAGGATAATAAGTAAATTCTGATAAATTTTAAAATTCTTATATGAAAAATTATGCTGATTAGTGAATATGGGATTTTGAGATACCATTATATCCCAATTCCCAAATACTAAAATCCTATATAGTTTTACATATACTGAACACATGATAAAAAAATTTAATCTCGCTAACTCCTATTTCATATATCTTCACCAATGATATAAAAAGCGTTGGACGGTCGTATGTTGTCGTGCTCAATAAGTACTATTGTGCTTAATTCTAATATGAGTTATTCATCTTCCAATCCGAGTTTCTTCTCGGTTAACGGTAAATTTATCTTTCTACCATGTTGGTTACTTTTTTTTTTATTTAGCACTCGCCGCTCTTCCAAATTCTGGTATCACGCACTGGGCTACTGGAGAGCGATATTAATCTGCACCGCTCTGTGGAATGCCTGTAGTGATTAAAAGTCTAAATTATGGTAGTTAAGCAGCATCGGTCTTCCAGAAAGCGGTGTGGATTGACACCGCTTTCCTGAAGACCGATGCATGTCTTTATCAGTTCGGTCTCCACATTTTTCTTTCTTCACGTTTTTCCGACGATTTTTTGTTCTACTCGCCATCACCGTCTGTACACCACTGTCAAGCTCTCACCGTCGCCGTGAAGCCCTCGCCGTAGCCGCCACCCTGGCTGTGAAGCCCTCGTTGTCTTCGCGCTCGCCGTTGCCGTGAAACCGTCGCTCTCACCGTCCATACACCGCCGTGAAGCCTTCGCCCTCGCCGTTAACCCATCACCCTCGCCATAGTACGTCGTTATCCCTGTATCCCAATTTTCGAGGTATTTTTTGATTATATATGTCTATATATATCTCTATATTTGTTTATATATGTTATTGTGAATATACAGTACAGATGACTTATATTTATATATTTATTTATATGTAAATCTGTTTATATTTATTAACTGTTTTGTATATTAGATTGATTTGTTCACATATTTTTTATTTAGCAATTAGAATGTGTTTATCACAGAGTCAACGTCTCGGTCTACATGCACCTGAGTTTTATGAGATTTTAGGTGATTTGAGTCAACACCGCAGTAGCAGGGTTATAGATTCCAGAGTTGATATTAATACAGACCGGAAACAAATCACTTTGATTTATGGTTGCGTAGACTAGAGTGCACCCACGTGTGCAACAAATTATTTTCGCTGCAGGTTTTTGGAGTTCATATCTGAGTATAGATATGAAGGAGGATCATTATTTTGATACTGCGTTGGTTGAGAGGTGACATCCGACTACCCACACGTTTTAGCTGCCATTTGGAGAGTGTACGATCACTCTCCAGGATGTTTCGATGATTTGAAGTCTCCCAATTGATGGTTCACCTATTGTTTATGAGAACCTGTCTGATTAGGGAAAATGGAACAATGCCACGTGCGTTAACTACATGAGACGATTCTATTACATAGAACTCCCTAATGATGCATTTAGACACTCGGGATAAATTATTTGCATTTTACAAATAAATCTATATGACAAAAACATTAAAATAATTTAATATATATTACTTAACCAAAAAAATAATATATATTGTCATATAATATTAATTTAATATGCACCAGTCTACTGTAAACCAGTGTAATATACACCGATGTTCCGTAGGCCGGTATTGGCTAATAACGCAGATTATTCGTGCTTAATTACACCGGTATTCCAGAGAGCGGTGCGGATTAATATCACTGTCCAAAAGGCCAGTGCGTGACACCAGAATTTGTAAAGACAGGTGAGTGCTAAATAACAAAACAAGAGTAACCAGCGTTACAGAAAAGCAAATTTGTCCTCGGTTGACAGTGTCCATAGACCATAATCTTGTGATATAACGTAATCATGGTAAGATTTTTTATAAGCCTAACCTCTGATGCATTTGCTATGTGAACGGAGTGATGCCGTTTATATTGTATATGCCTTTAGCCTTGGGCAATGAAAATTTAATCACCCCATCGGCCATCCACACCGCACCCACACCAAAGACATGTACCAACATTGTTTGTCTTCTCTGAGTGAAGGGACCGATTTGATCTTTCAAACAGGAGTTCATTGATGTTCAACACCCTTTTATTTTACCCCTTTGCATCAGCTACACCATAAGGCAAATCTTTTCTCAAATCGAAGAAAAAATACCTGCAGGTTTAATGATGTCAAAATTTTCAAAGCTAACAATCTCGGAGAAAAGGCTAACCTGAAGAAATCCTTATAGCGCGAACAATAAGAGAAATGCAGTAAAAGCACAAGAGATTGGACGGATGCAGTACAAATGTCAATACTTACAATCAATTTGAGAAGGCTAACCTGAAGAATGCAGTAGAACATTAACCTGAAGAAATGCAGTAGAAGATAATGCACTCTCATCATCATCTAAATCACTGTGCGGCGACCAAAAACTAAATATCCACTGAAATAGACGCAACCAAGTAAAAATAAATTTATGCATACCTTGAGAAAGTGACTCCAAAATTCTTGAACTTTGCACTGATACGAATTCATTTGCGCCTCAGGGTCTCTGGATGAATTCTGAGATCCATTTATTTAACATGAAACAACGTGCATAAGTGTTAGTTTTCATTGTTTAGTAGTAGATAAATGTATGGAAAGATTTTGTAACCAAAACCATGACTATCTGAATGAGGGTGTCTACTACATTAAAGAGACCTAGAATGTTAACCCCAATAACACCTGAAAAGAAGATGAGATTATTAAATATATCGAGTCAGATGATATACTGAAGACCTTTATTTTAATGCATCCGTGCTGTGAGGATGAAATGTTAACAAACTCAATTCCTTAGGCTTAGAATATGTTGGATCACAGTGAAAGGAGTACAGTTCACGTGTATGTCTCGCCGTTTCTACCAAATGGATCACCAGACATCTTGGCTACCTGAAAACGTCTAGGTGAAGTAAAAGTCTGTATACATATATAGACAATTGTATACCTGGTACAGAACTCACCATAGCAGTGGTATAAGTGTTTGAGAATTCGCTGGGCGGCCCAAAAGCGTTTTGGGCCACCAAGCGCAAAGAGGCCAACTAGGCGGCGCACAGCCGATCTTTTTTTTTTTTTTAAACTTGTTAAAAAATTAAAACTAAACACAAGCAGGAAATCACGAGTAGGAAATCCCCCAATGGGAGTCAATTGGCATACCCCTAATTCCATTCAACTCTATCTTATTCTTATCACCTTCTTTCAGCAGTACCAGTCTGGTGGAAGAATAATAAAAAAAAACCAAACACAACACAGTCCCCAAACTCCTCGCCCAAAACCAACTCCTCTTCAGTCTTCTCATCACAAGCAGACAAACACAAGCAGATCAAGAATTCTTTGCGGTCTGACTACCAAAACTAAATCACAATTCACAACACAATTGCACAAATCACAGGATTCACAGCAACACTAAAAACATTAGCACAAATCCTAGGCCATAGCAACACTAAAAACATTAGCACCAATCACAGCAACACTAAAAACATTAGCACAAATCATAACACAAGTAGCACAAAAATTCATAACACAGTCAGCAGTAGAAAAGTAGAATAGAACCATCAAAAGTTTAGCCTTCATTCCGCTCAAAGTCGTCTACTAATTGTGCCTCAACCTCATGATCCGACTCGAAGTCATCATCATTCACTTCTCGCATTGTTTCATTAAATGGAACGATAATCCCATGATCTTGATCGTCTTCATCTTCTTCTCGAATATCAACAAGCCATGGTTGAGCATGGATTGAATCCTCATCTGACACTAAAGTATCAATCTGCTTATTTCTCCTCTTCTGGTTGTTCTCCATTAGTCTATTGTTGAATTGATAATACACAAGACTGTTCAACTTTGATGTCCCAAGTCTATTTCGTTTTTTTGGTATGTACCTACAATTGACAAATGAAATTAAACCAACATTATAATTGATAGTAGAACGCCCTTCTGCACTCCGATAATGCATGATGCTTTCGAATATATGTAAAGAGACGCTATTTGAGATGATGTATTGTGATGGGGTGGGGACGAACGAGCCTCCCTGAAGGAGCACAAGGATACGGAAACTAAACACCAAGTACTCCATGGACAACTATGAATGACCCCAGGATATGGCTTGATTGTTTCACAGCAGTATTTAGTTTGTAACCTATTGACTTTTTTTTATATAATTAAAATAAAAGGATTGATATATGAGTATTATTTAAATTAATTTTTATTTTTTGTATAAGATGTTTTTCCTGTGTGTCTTTGTCTTCATAAGCGTCATTTGCTGCAAAACTTCACAAAACACACAATCTAGATGTCTGTCTCACACCAAAATTCTTTTTCATCCGATACAGACGACAAATTGGAGGTAACAGCCTCCCTGCACCACCAGTGGATAAGGACAAACCTCAGGTGAACCTACCTTGTTGTTTTAAACACATTTATAGTCGCGTTAATTTGAATACTTATTTACTATTGTTGGTCTATGTTTTAGGTCTCTGAAATTGATTCCGATGCTACAGAGGTTGGTAATCTGATGGAGGAGTGATCCAACGACTCAAGTGATGTTGGTCATCTTGATGAGGAACCTGAGGGCGCTGAAGATGCTGAGGAGGAGGAGGAAGATCATGTTTATGCTGATGATGAGGATGAAAGGAAGGAAGAAGGGGAAGAAGAAGGGATGCCAGAACCTGATCTCGTGGTGGTCTCCGCTGCTCAGCGGGCGTGGGAAGAAGAGCTGGAATGATACTGGAGGGAAATGGATCTCATTCTGCAAGGGTTGTCGCATCTGTGCCCTCCAACACCTCCACCTCAATCTGCATTACCTGAGAAACCTCCGGGTATGGATCGACCCCATCCTCATATGGAGATGCCATCCCCTCTCCCTCAGATAGTGACTCTGACTGCTGAATCATATACTTTTGACACTCTTTTGTCCCATGTCATTACATATTTTTGCTGCGTAATGACATTAATATATATATATATGATGAACTTTTGACATGATATGTTGAGTATCAGATAGACCAAATGAAGTTCATAATATATTAAATGAAGTTCACAAAATATGTCACCAACTCACCAAGATTGTTGCAAATAAAGTTCATGATAAATTCTGCACTAATAGGATCTCCTGCATATATCGTACATGGCCTCGTATAGAAGAGCGGGTTAATCCCGATTGTCTATGATATCGGCAGTCGTGTTCCACCCAACGACAGTAGTCATCTATGTGCATATTTGAGCAACTCTCGCTAGATAGTTTGTCGGGAATTCGACATATTCCGACATCTGACAAAATCTCTGGTTCTATCCCACAACATATTGAAGGAGATTCGAGTCGAGTCGAGTCGAGGTTGAAGGGCGTCTTGTTCAATTTGAAAGGTTTTTCTTTCGACGGAGATGGGTTAGTGAAAAGTCTTCCGGCGATTGACTAGATTTAGAATGTATTAAGACAGTTTAGTATTTTATTTCTTTTCTTCATTTTCTTTTAATGCCTTTTAAGTAAAAGAACAATAAAAGTAAATCAAAAATGAAATACGAGGTTACATTTCAAAATAGAATTTTCGCGGAGGTTAGTTTTCCAATTGATCCGAAGAACATTGAATGAAGGCAGGATGAAGATTTAATACAAGTACGCAGCTGATTAGGATAGAAAACCCTTTTCCTTTTCTTACTTTACAAATGTGTTGCATGTATTGTGTATATATATAGTCATTATGGGCCATTGGGCCGTGCATGCTGCTACAGTATGTACAAACATGGGTTTAACTTATTTTTCTACATCCTCCCCGCAAGATGGAGTCGAGGGTGAGAGCCCGAGACCCATCTCGGCAATCAAACGGTTGAATAGCGCCAGTAGTAGGCTTTTCGTGAACATATTTGCAGGCTGATCACTTGATGGAGATATAAAGGTTGTATAAAACCTGCATTGTACTGATCCCGAATCTTGTGGCAATCAATTTTTATGTGTTTTGTCTGTTCGTGAAACACTGGATTGGCCACCAAATGTATAGCTACATTATTATCGCAATAAAGCGGAATAGGGACCGAGAACTAGATGTGTAAATCTTTCAACACATATGAGATCCAAAGTAACTCACATATGGTAGATGCAATGCTCCTATACTTCTCCTCGGTCTTGCTTTAACCTATAAATTTCTCGCTTCAATAGGCATACTTGCCATGTTTTGTGTGCTTCATGCCCCTCTGGGATTGTCATATAAACCTCTTTCCCGAGTTGCCCATGTAAGAAGGCATTATTGATATCCAATTGATGGATTCGCCATCCTTTTTGAACTGCTATTGTTAACACAATTCTGACCGTGGTATGCTTTGCAACATGTGAGAAACTATCTGAGAAATGTATCCCTTCAACCTAATTGTATTCTTTTGCAATGAGTCTAGCCTTATAACGTGAGATACTGCCATTTGGGTTCAGCTTAAGTTTATACGCTCATTTGCATCCTATCACTTGCTTATCTGGTGGAAGAGTTGTGATGATCCAAGTTTCATTATTTTCTAGCGCTTGTAATTCTGCTGTCATTGCATCAATCCATTCAGGGTGTTGAGTGGCCTCAGAATAAGATCGTGGCTCATTGCTATTCTGGGAAGATATGAGGCATGCTGTAGCTGGTGTCAATGACATCACATATTCCTTTTGCCATATTGGCAGATGCATCTGTCTAGTACTTCTCCTCGGTCTTGTAACTGGCAGTGTGTTCACGTTGGGTTGAGATTCAGCTGGTGGTTCAATATTTGGTTGCAGAATTGTTGAGGAATCAGCTGATGAGGAAGGAAGAGATTATGAAGCAGGACAGTTAAGAGAGGAGTCAGTGTCTGGATTAGAAACATTGTCTGTGAACATAGTCCCCTGACTGTGTAAGTCATCAGTTGAATCAAATCTTAGAGAATCACTTGGCAGAATGACTTCAGGTGTCTCAGTGTTTGGATTAGGAAGATTGAGTTTATCAGTGTTCTGGAATGGGAAATGTTCCTCATGGAACTCGACATCCCGAGATATGAACAATCTTTTGGAGTCTAGATCATACAACTTATAAGCTTTACTGTTGGCAGAATATCCAAGAAAAACACATCTTGCAGCCCTTGGCAAAAAACTTGGATTTCAAGGGTGATATAATAGTTGCATAACATAAGCATCTAAATGTCCTCAAAGAATCTAGATTTGTTTTTTTAGAATCAATAAAAATTTTATGAATTTTGTCAAAGGTTTTTACATATTTACAACCACAACCCAGTGTATGACCCTTCGTTTACTTTGGATTTTTATGGATTTAGTTTTTTACGTAGCAACACTTCATGAGGGCTGAGCCATCTCAATATAGGAGTAGGTAATTTTTTGATCAAATGGACAACAGTAAGGATAGTCTCTCCCCAGAACATCACTGGCATGGATGCATGGAATAGTAAGGCCCTTGCAACTTTCAGAATGTGTCTGTGTTTCCTTTCTACAACACCATTTTGCTGAGGTGTGTAAGCAACACTTCGGCGATGAACAATCCCATATGAAAAGAGCAAATCCTGGAAATTCTTGCTTGTAAATTTTGCACCATTATCACTCTTTAATATCTTAAATTGTGCATCAAATTGAGTCTTTATCATTCTCAGAAAAAAAGTCAATATTTCCAGCTCCTCACTTTTGCTTTGCATCAGATAATTCCAAGCACAACGATTGAAATCATCAACTGTAGTGATGAAATACTTTGCTCCTTATAGACTTGGTTTAGTAAAAGGTCCCCAAATGTCAGTGTGTATGAGTTCAAATGGCCAACTAGTATTTGAGAGATGAACATAGAATGGAATTCGAGTATGCTTTGCTTTATGACAAGCATCGCAAAACACAGAAAGTTGAGACAGAACATAAGAATCATCCATATATCATTTGGACAAAACATTGTTTGAAGGGTGACCCAAACGTCATGCCATTCACTGTTCTTTACAAAATTACTTAGCATAATAGATTTACAATCAAAAGAGGGCTGAAGATGATCTGGAATGTGACTAAATGGATGCTTTTTCTGCAGTTGAGTATCTTTTTCTGCGGCTGGATGGGTGGAATGAGATGGATGAAAGAGATACAAACTAAAATACTCTCTTCCTACAGCAACTATCTCCTTAGAGGCCAGATCCTATACCACGCAATAAGAAGGATAAAAAGTGAAGAATACGTGAGGAGACTGACTTAATTTTGAAACTGATAAAAGGTTGAATTTTAGTGTGGCAGAAATAAGACATCTTTGAGAAGTAAACGAATGTTAAGGTGAAAGTTTCCAACAAACTTAGCTTCAGACTGAGTACCATCAGCTTGGTGAACTATCAAGCATTCATTTGGTTTCTTCGATTGATCTAGAAGTTTCATGTCTCGACGCATGTGACTAGAAGCTCATGTATCTACTATACATGTGTTTTGAGGTACATGAGTAGCAACTTTCAGTGCCCTTAAAAATGTCATACTTGTGAATTCAGAGCTTCCAGAAGATAGCTGGAGAATATCCTTTAAAGCTTCTGAGAGTTCAGTCCGCATTACTGGTGCCATGGAGTTCTGATTGGATTCAACAGGTGAATATTCTAGGGGGCTGCATTACCATGTTAGCAGCCCGGCTTGACCCTTGCATATATCTGTTCCTCTTTTGTGCCTCTCTTAGACGAAAATAATTTGCAACACAATGACCAGTTACTTTGCAGTGATCACAGAATTTTAACTTGTAGCATTCCCATATAACATTACTTGGTATACCACAGTGTTCGCATCTCACAGTTTTCATAGCTTTCCCTTTGTCATACATCCCCCCTACATAATTCATTCTTGGAGTGGCAACCCATTTGTTTGCACGTCCTCTGAATGCAGTTCGAGTTATCATGCGATGCTTATTGAAACCCAGGCTCGAATTACTCATATTCATGTTCTCTTCCCTCTATTTCTCCACAATTAGAATAGTGGAATAAACCTCGTTGAGGCTGGAAAGTGGATCAGTTGCAAGAATTTGACTAAAAATCATTTCATACTTGCTGTTCATACCAAAGATAAACCAAACCAAACATACCTAGTAAATCCCGCCCTTAGACAATGTCTGCGTGTTCAGACCAAAGATAAACTTCATTATTTTTTCTTCCTCATTCACCTCAGCAATAACACCACATTTACACTGACCAGCAGGCCTAACAAAGTTTAATAATCTTTACAATCATAATCAACCCGTGAAAAATAATCAACTTCTGGAACAATTCCTAATTGTTCCAGAACCAGCAGGCAGAATTAGACAAATAATGTTTGCGAGGAATCAACAAAGAGCTTTCGCACCTTAAACAATACAATAGGCAAATCCCCACTAGCTGGCATAATCAATCCCTCCGGGATGCAAGCAAGAAGGGGAAATAATTCATTGAGTCCAGTGAGATGCAAGTTACTGGTCTTGTTATTATCGGAAGAGGATGAGTGGGGATGATGCCGTCAGAAGTGTTGGGGCAAACACATATTCTTATGTGTTTTTAACACATATATATATTTTTTAATCTCGGCCGTCGAATGCAAACACATATTCTTATGTGTTTTTAACACATATATATTTTTAATCCCGACCGTCGAATTTTCATCTGACGGCTGAGATTACTTTTCGAGACAGAAGAATTTTTATCCTGTAGGAAACATTCTGGAGCTGAAAAAACACTTGGGTTGGAATGTGAGGCTTACGAAAATAAGCATGCACAGCACATAAGAGTGTAAGCATGCGCCATCACATAAAGCCACGTAGGCGGACACATCAGAAGGAACAGATAATCTCGGGCGTCGAATGCAAACACATATTCTTACATGTTTTTAACACATATATATTTTTAATTCCGACCGTCGGATTTTCATGACGAAGATTACTTTTCGAGACATCAGAATTTTTATCCTGGAGGAAACATTCTGGAGCTGAATAAAACACTTGGGTTGGAATGTGAGGCTTACGAAAATAAGCATGCACTCCACATAAGAGTGTAAGCATGCGCCATCACATAAAGCCACGTAGGCGGACACATCAGAAGGAAGAGATGTCGTTTTCTTTGTGACTTTCCCTCTTTTCTTACGTAATAGAGTAAAATACAATTTAATCCATCCGATTTAGAATAAATTAAATAAATTGGCAATTTATCTCTCTTTGCTTTAAAAAAGAGTCATTGTGCCCTCTTATTTTATTTTAATTACAATGAATAATGAAGAGATTAAAATATTCTTAAATTAAAAATTAAAAAAATTGGAAAAAATTTAAAAAAAGTATTTATATTTCATTTATATTTTATATAATGCTAATATATATTCGATTTTTCATATAAATTTAAGAAATGTCAAAAGAACAAAAAAGTTAATAAAACCTAGTCCGCAATGTTTTGTATAATTAAATAGTATTTTAACAACTTGAAAAATTAAAAAACGAAAAAAAACAATTTTCAATATTTTAAATAATATTTTTATACAAACCAAACCAAACATACCCAGTGGATCCCGCCCTTAGGCAGGATCTGGGGTAAATAATATTTTTATATTAAAATGAATAAAATTCAATATCTATATATTAAAACAGGACGAATTTAACAATTTTAACTATACCTTTGTGATCTTTTAAGTGAATTAACACTTTTTACCCTTTTTACAATCTCATCTATCCCTTCTCATTAACCCTCAACCCTAGGTACGTTGGGGTTCTGCGACAGTCGCCATTGAACCATCGCTTTCCTCCTTTTTCTTTCGACAACTTTACAAATTTTGCAATTCATTTTTTTCAAACAATCACTTCAATTTCTTCGTGATTTTTTTTCAATCATTTTTTCTCGCACACTCTCAATAATTAAGGGGTAAAACAGTATTTTTCAATCATTTTTTCTCGCATACTCTCAATACCCACGAGTGTGATTCACGCGAGTTAATTTACTCTTTTTTAAACCACAATGGATAGATGATCAATTTTTAAATTACACGGAATAAAGTGACTTTATCCAAATTGCATTTTTGCTCTATAAGGGTCCGTTTACGGCAGATTTAAGGTTTCAAGTTTGATTTTGATTTTGAGCATACCGATATCAACATCAAATATAGTAAACAACTTTTCAAGTTTGATTTTGATTGAGTTAGTTATGATTTCGCATGTTTACTTTAAATTAGATTTAGACTGATTGAACAGTTAAATGATGGTTAAATTAATAAAATACCCCAATTTCCAAACGTAAGGTATCGACATTGAATTTCTATCAATCAAAATAAACAAAAAAATATGGAGATTAACACCCGGAGAAGATTAAACCTGGAGAAAATTAAAAATTGAAAAATTGAAGTATCAAACTGAACTATCAAACTGGAAAACTGAAGTATCAAACTGGAGAAGATTAAACCTGGAGAAGACTAAACATAGATCAGTCTTAGTTCAAAACCACAAGTTCAGAACTCAACAAAAACCACAAGTTCAGAACATGTAGCTAATCAAAACGCACTAAAACTCATGTTCATACACATCAGAACGCAATAAAACTCATGTTCACTTCGGCTTCGGAAATTTAGCAGCTTGTTTATCATTGAGTTTGTCGACCCTCCTCACAGACATCATTATCAAGTATCATCTACATTTATCGGGCAGAAACATTATCAAGGAGGTGTGACACGATGGTGGTCCGCATCCATACGTTTAACTAGGTGTATGACCTCAAATCATCCATGAACCGCCTTACAACATTCAATAGTGGGTCAACAGGAGCATGGAGGGTTGTAACATAAGTCCTGATCTCCGAGTAGCAGCGTGTTTTTCATCCTCTGCGGGCATTGGCCATTTTTCTTTGTTCCGACAAGTCCTAGGAACTGCTTCAGTAACCCCATCGTCCCAGCTACCTCGAATGTCTCCTCTACTTTTTTGTACCCTTCAGTCTCACCAATGTCTCCAACATCTCGTGCGTATCCACTAGTTGCCTTATCCTTCCCGAAGATCTCACACCAATCTTCATAGAGGGGAAATGGTTTTGCCCTCAGTAATTTGTAGTCAGGATTGGTCTACAAACACAATACAACAGAAAATGTCAGAACCATTAAATTGAAGGCAAAAGTTGATAAATGGAAACCAAAAGTCTACATCAGAAGACGAAAAATAGAAGCATGACTAAATTGAAGGCTTAAGTTCAGTACTGAAAATCAGAAGCATGACTAAATTGATAACAGGAAACCAGAAGCATATATGTAGCATATATAAAACACAATATGATATAAACCAGAAGCTATATATGCAAACCAGAATGCACAATCAAACCAGAATGCAAACCACAATCAAACCAGAAGATATATATGTAAATCAGAAAATGTCAGAAACTATATTAAACCAGAATGCACAATCACACAGATTCATATATTTATTGAATATATTAAACCAGAGCATATATGTATTGAATGCACAATCACATAGAAAATGATCTTACCCTCACAATACCAACTCAGGCTGTTTCATCTTCAACCACCACCTGATGAGTTGTCGGGTCCACAGACATCCCACTCATGGCCATGAAATCGGATAGTAGATCATACGTCTTCTTCTACACGTGAAGTTTGGATTTCACATGTGGCACAACACGAATAGTGGGCCCTCTTACCTTCATGGCAATCCTCTCAGCACATGACACAATTATATTAGTCGCACAAAGCCCCAGCCCAGATGGTTTTAACTACAGATTTCTAAAGTGGCCATTGTTCAAATCTAATATCCTTGAATTCTTCAGTGACTTTTAGCATGAAGGAAAACTAACAAAAGGTCTGAATGCTACTACGGTAGCATTAGCTCCTAAATGCTCCAATCCAAGCTCTATATCAGATTTTAGACTAATCTCTATGGTGAGCTCTATCTATAAACTACAATCAAAAGTTCTATCCATTCAGTTGAGTAGAATATTGCCAAGAATTATTTCTCCTCAACAAATTGGTTTTATACATAAAAGATTCATTATGGATGGTGTATTTCTAACGAATGAAGTATTGCACGAAGCTAGAATGAAGAAAAAAGGTTGTTATATTTTGAAAGTTGATTTTCAAAAAGATTTTGATGGTGTCAATTGGAGTTATCTTTGGCAAATGATGGAGGCAAAGGGGTTCTGTGATAAATGGATGCTATGGATAAAAGGCTGTGTAGAATCAGTCTATATGTCTATCATGGTGAATGGTAGTTCTTGTGGTGATTTTAAGATGCACAAAGGGCTAAGACAAGATGACTCATTGTCTCATCTTCTATATATTATAGCAGCTGAAGGGCTACATGACCTTATTTCTAGAGCTATTGTTGAAGGTGTTCTTTCAGGGTATAAAGCAGGTGATGATAAAGTAAGAGTGACACACCAGCAGTTTGCCGATGATACTATAATATTTGGCAACGGCTCTGTAGCTAATATACTATCTATGAAGAAAGTGCTACAGGTTTTTGAACTTATTTCAGGGTTAAAAGTAAACTTCTCTAAAAGTAGTCTAATGTTATTAAACATTGCTGAGGGGGATATAGCCAGTCAGGCCACGACTCTACACTGCAAAACAGGGGCTATACCATTCAAATATTTGGGGGTTCAAGTTGGAATAAATCCCAGGCTGATTAGTTCCTAGAATTCAGTTATTAAAGTGTTATCTAACAGGCTGAAGGGCTAGGAGAAACACTACATATCAATGGGGGGACGCATCACCCTGGTAAAATCAGTTTTATCATCAATCCCCCTCTATTTTCTATCAATTTACAAGGCTCATGCTGCTGTTATAAAGAAAATGGACAGTATTTTGAGCAAGTTTCTATGGGGAAAACTCCAAGTGGATCTCGAAAAATCTCTTGGATAAAATGGTGGAAACTATGTTATCCTATTTGAAAAGGAGGCCTGGGTTTCAAATCCATAAAACAGTTTAACCTATCTCTACTGGGCAAATGGGGTTTCAGATTACTCTTAGACACGGGAAGTTTATGGCAGCAAGTCCTAATCTCTTTGTATGGCCCTATTTCAGTTCATACTATACAGTAAGCCAGAAATCAATCAGTTTGGTGGTAAGACATAACCAAATTCGTACTCACTGCAAACTGGTTCAAGGCAAAGCTATTGAGAAAAATTGGGAATGATGAGATGACCCTATTTTGGAAAGATTACTAGTTGAAGGATAAACCCCCAGCAAGCAGATGAATACCCTGAACTATTCATGAATGCACTTGACAAGAATGTTACTCTGACAGAAAAAGGATTCTTTGATTATACCTGGAGGATTTGGAGCTGGAATCATTCTTGTGCGGGTATTGAATTGGAGCAGCTAAATGCACTCCTGAATTGCTTGAATCAGGCCCCTCCACGAACGAATGACCATGATTTCTGGCAATCAAACTCCCAACAATACTGCACTGCAGAAATCTATCATGAGCTAGTGTCAAGTGAATGGGAATATGGTGTAACAAACGAAACCCTGGGCAAGATTTGGAACCGTTTCGTACCTTCAAAAATTGGTGCTTTCTATTGGAGAGCCCTTGAAAACAGGATTCCAACGGCAGATAATCTTCTCCGTCGTGGTGTTGCTTCAGTGACGATAACTTGCCCTCTATGTCAAGAAGAGCACGAATCGGTCACCCACCTGCTATTATAGTGTCTGATTCCTAGAGAATTGTGGGGATGTTGTTTTGTTTGGCTGCAATTGCCATTAATCCTCCCCGATGATCATCTATTCTTCATCTCCCAACACCAGAGTCTTCACTACCCATCACAATATCGCAAACTATGGCCTTTGTTCTGGCAATTCACTATCAGGTCAATTTGGAGAATGCGGAACTTGCAATCTTCCAACAGGAGTAACCAGATACTCAGAAGATCCTGGAAGAAATTCAACTCCGCTTGTGGTTTGCACTGAGAGTGCACGGTCAATTGGGCCTTGTTTTTGGGCTTGGAGAATGGATAAGGTAGCCATTGTTTTGTTTAAATATGAGTTGAGGGATGTGACCCAAGTACAAATGTAAATATGTACATACTTACATACATCGATAAAACGAATTTTTTTCCAGTCCAGGTTCTTATAACCAAGATAAATGTCTGATTGTTTCCGACGGCCAAGATTTAATCTTAATAAAAATAAAAATTACTAGGTCATTGTTACGGAGTGGGTCTAGAAAAAGCCGATACAAAAACAAGAACACGATCAAAATAATCTCGTGTTCCATTCCCAAATTGTTTTATTTACAAGAAAGATGACTTCAGATGGGAATCAAGATAAACGCACGCACCTCGTCTTCTTCAAGTAGATCCAGCATCGTACATTGACCTCTTTGCCTTGTCGGACAATACTTCAGAGGGGAAAAATTCCAATCTTAATCAGTTTTTGAATCGAGAGTAGATGAAATACGCTGGCGTTGGTTGAATTGAAAGAGAAAATGAGATATATTTTTTGTTTTCCATATATGAACCTGAATAGGCTTCTTGTATTTTCTGGAAGCAGCGCTTGGCTTCTGCGACGGCAGAGCAGTTCTTTGCCCATCTGTCCGGATGCCATTTCTTTCGATGTGCTGTAGAAATTGAAGATGAAGCTTGCTGGGAAAATTGGAGATGAAGCCTGCTCGAAAAATTGGAGATGAAGGCAGCAATTTTTTTCATTTCGACCGTGTTTGTAAGGTTAAGAAAAATCCACTCCGTAACAATGACCCAATAATTTTTTTTATTAAAATTAAATCCTGACCGTCGAATTGTTTCCGACAGCCAGGATTTGTCCTGGTTGTAAAACATTTATCCTGATTATAAGAATCCGGATGGGAAAAATACTCTCAATAAAACTACCTTACCTACGCACAAAAATCAAGTTTCATGAGGTCTCAAGTGTTAATATTCTGAACTACGAGGGCTGTACTGCTATTTTTCAGTCAAAATTCTCTCCCTGCCGTTGCCCAGACCGGCAGAATAGTAAAGAGTACTTTCTCGGTTTCTCCCCTTCCATTTCCACGGAAAAGTAAAGATAAATAGAGATTGAACATAAGAAAGGTAAAACATGTCAGAATCAGAATCACCAAACATTTTCCATATAAGATTAAACGTAAGGGAATCTAACTTTGACCTCTTCCATTTGAGGAGTTCCTCAAATTTCAATTCTTTAACCTTCAATATATCGGACGATGCTTTGCCTACTTTCAGCTATTACAGTTTTCGTAGACATTTATTGCTACCCTCTTTCAGTTATCAAGCCTCTCGATTAGAAATTTTATCCTCAAACTTACCTATTTTTATTTTCCTTTTCTTCAATTATGCTTATCATCAAGAAAGTCTTAGCATAAAGTTTTGAAAAACAAAACTTCAGTTGTTTTTTGGGGGAATTTTCACGATTTTGATCTGGGTTCTTGGATTGGAGGTGTTCAAAGGTGACCAAGGACACCTACTGATCTGAAAGTTTAATTTCTTTTTGTTTCCTGGTTTCTGGCGAATACTCAAAGCAGGTTCTTTATAGCTCCGATCTGGGATCTTTATAGAAAAGGTCTATTTGTTTGTAGGGCAGCCATCAAGTTGGTGACTTTTGGTTTTTTCTTGCGGTGCGACATATAGCTTATTTAGGGGTTTAAGGATTCGGATCCTATATATTGCTAGATTTGTTCTATGGCTACGGATGAATTGGTTGAACTCAAATTCAGGCTTGCTGATGGTAGTGACATTGGGCCGAGCAAGTATAATTCTAGTGCAACTGTGACATCTCTTAAGGAAAAGATTATTGCACAATGGCCTAAAGGTTATAAATCTGTATTATGCAGTTTCTTTTCCTAAGTTTTGATGTGGGGACGACTGCTGACTCTTTTTAATCGATCTACTTTACTTTTCTCTACGTTCTGTTTTCATGTTTACTCACTAATATAGTTCCTTAGATTTATGTTGATATGCTAGATTATGCATTTTATATATAACAGAATATAGTTTCCGCCATGTCATGGCAGTTGCGTAGAAATCGGCAGAATTTTATATTGCTGCATTGATTTCTCATGCCAGAATGAGAGTACTTCAGAGTTTTCGTTACAGTAGAATTGAAGAGTTCATCATATATCTGTTTGATGCTTGCTAATTCTTACCGTCTGTAGCCTAATGTAAGTGCTCTAGGGGAGAAGTTCTGAAAAAATAATATTTAGAAATTACCACCATTACAACATCAGATGCCACCTAATTTAATCAAATTATAGGAATGAGAAAAATGGAAGATAACCTACTCCTTTTGTAATCCAGTATTGCTAACCTTACTACTTACAACTTACAAGTGTGTATCTCATTTTGTGTTTATCCACTTGTGATAACTTGATTACTAGACATAAGTGATTTTTCTAGTCATTGGAGGTGAAATCTTCAGCGTCTTTCACTTATATGATCCTTTATATCTGAGTAGTGCTGCTTTTTTTACCCTTACTTTCCTAGATAGAATATTAAACTGTCCACCTTACGCCATTGTTCCATAGCATTTGAGTAGTTATACTTGTAACTAAGACATGAGTTTGACATGAGAGGCTCATGTGAGTCATGAGAGGGGCACCTGCTGGCTAGTAGGAAACTGCGCGCTGAGCAAATCTGATAAAGGAGCATGAATTCAAGAAAAGTATACTGAAGCTAGGTTACATTGATGTCTGCAAAACTGATCTTCTTGCTTACTGACATTTTCTTATGTATGGTGAAGTTCATTGCAAAGTCTTTAAATTCTTCTCATTAGGATATTGAGGATACATGTTTCTCGCTACATTTTCCCATTAAAGAAATGCCAACTCCCCATTTGTATCGTCAAAATATGCTTCATGAATCTGTGCATTCCTTTTAATTGTTTAACAACAACTTGTGTGTGTAAGTTTGCTGACATTTAGATAAAGTAGCTAAATACAACTTATGAGGGAGATTAGGGGAGTGCTTGTAAGAGCTGTTGAAAAATAGAAAAATTTGAAGAAATAATTTTTGCAAGATTTCTCAAAGCCATCTTAACAGAAGCTTTTTGTAAAAAGTAGTTTTACATAATTTTTCCGAATGCCCTTTACCAACTTTAATTTTGTGAAGCTTGAAATTTGGTTTTAAATCATCAAAAAATAAAGCTTTGCTTATTGCATCTCAAAAGCGATTGCAACAGGGTGTTGCGGACACGCCGTGATTCATATCCCTACATTATTCCAAAGGTTATGTGTTATAGTTCTATTGGGGACCATTTGTTGGATTTTGGTAAACTTTCATATGGTGTTTGGGAGACACTAGGTTAGGTTTGGAGGAATGTTGGAGTGCTTGGACACCAACGTTGTAATCCGGTAGGACTTGTCGAGTAGATACCACTTTTTTGTATTCTAGGTGAAGACAAACCCTGTAACTCTGACTACACTAGATAATTAAGATACTCCAAATTTTTCATTGCTGGATTGTTAGATACAAAGCTTCTTTACATAGAAGAAGGAATGAAAACTAACATAATTTCCCATCATGATCTGAGAAGTTATACTCGCATGATCTGTGCGGTTATACGCCCATGATCTGAGCGATTATATGATCTCCATCTTTAATCCCATGAGTTGTTACTTGCACACAACTCCCATGCTTGACCTCAAGCATGAGAAATGCAAAACGCCTGCAGCACCCAACTGGATCAAAACTGAAAACAGGGTAATGCAGCATCTGACTTTTGTAACATGTCTATCATTTTCGCCTTGTCGAGACGTAATAGTTTCACCTCTTCTTGCATCTTCCTTGAAATTGCTAACACCCGTGTGAACTGCTGTGGAGTGAACTGTAACTAAGTAGGTTACGTCATGCTTTTCACTTGCCGCTCCAATACCAAGTTGTTAGACCAAGATCGTAATTGAATAGAACGGTAGGACTCGTGGTGGAGAAACAAGATCCTTTTGTACGGAGAACAAACCCTTATAACTATGACTACACTAGATAATTAAGATATTCACAATTCTTCATTGCTTGATTGTTAGATACAATAGCTTCTTTAGATAGAAGCTGGAATGGAAATTAACATAATCTCCCACCATAATCCCATACTGTGAGCGGTTATACTCCCATACTGTGAGCGGTTATACCTCATCAATCGTTAATCCTGAGTTGTTGCTTGCACCCTAACATAGAGCTTAATAAAAATTACATAATATCTTCTTGCATGATACTTCCATCTGTGTTTGGAGCGCTACTCGGTTTCTGGTGGAACCCATAAGCCCATTTTAATGCTATGTGATACAACACAGTTGAAAAGAATGTTTCTGATGGCTGAATTATGCAAAACAAAATAAAAATCATTTACTGGTAGAGAATCAGTTCACCTAAAATTCTCATGCATTGGTCTTCTCCTTTCCTTTCCAACTTGTTTGATAACATAATCTCATTCCTATGTTGTGTTTCACGGAGAGTTTTGTATTGCAGGCATAGAGAATGGACCAACATCCATAAGTGATATCAAGCTGATCAATGCCGGAAGGATACTCGAAAATAACAGAACACTTGCGGAATCACGACTTCCTCTGAGTGAAGTTCCTGGTGGTGTCATTACAATGCATGTTGTCGTCCGTCAACCCATTCCAGACAAAAATGGCGGTAATATTTCATATTATCTTTGCTTGCACGCGTGGTGCCACTATGTTCAGTTTTTGAGGTGTTGTGAAAGCAAACACTTTGGATCTCTAAGAAATATGAGTGTTATGAAAAGCAAATACTTTGTGGGGCTTCAAGAACTGGAGTTTTATTAAAACCAGAAAAAAAAGGTTCTACTGTGTTTGAATTTCTCTGGGTTACTTCATTTGTATATTCACCAAATTTATATTCAGGTTTGTAGAGTTGAGTTTCATAACTGAGTGTATACACTTTCTCGCGCAGATAAATCGAAGGCCGATTCCCAGAAGAAAGGAGGATGCTTTTGCACTATCTTGTAACTATCTGTCAACAGGCACCTTCAAGACATTTTTTTACATCATCATCACAAGGTTGCTGGTTGCAATTATAAAGATTGTTCATGTTCATCACAAGGTTGCTGGTCTCTTTCCCCATTCGTTCTCTGGTTTCTTGTGCTTGATGGAGGAATTCTGTAACAATTTAATCGTGTTTGATAGTGAAAAAGTATGTGCATTATGTGATCCCTTGGGGAAATACTATTCTCATTTCTTGTATACTGTCATTGCATTAGACCTGGGGGAGTAGACAAAAAATGGTGGTGGACAGCTTAAGAAAAGGTTGTGGAGGGACACGGAATAGAACTCATGGAGAACTGCAGAGAACACGTGTCTCTCTTTGTTATTGAATTGTCTTGTTTCCAGTTTGTGTTCTCTTACCAACACCGAATGAAGCCTGTTGATCCGAGAGTTTGTATTGCAGCAAATTGGGTTAATTCTAGTCAAAACTTAACTATTTCATACGGAAGTTTTCCAGCAATATTTCCAGCAGTTTCTTTCATCCCAGTCTATAAAAAAGATAGCAAACAATGAAATCAAATATCAGATAGGCGTTCTTTATGCTTCTACTTCGTTTCCGGTCGGTTTCAGTTATCAATGTGAAGATTTCCGACGAGTTTTCACCCATTAGACACCTTATCCGGGACGGGACACAGCATCCGACGTGAAAAATCCTGGTTGATCCGATGCAGCTCTTGCTGGATTTTCTGTAACAGTTCAAGATGGAGCTGCTCTTCTGTCCTTTTATAACAAGAACATCAATACCAAAAATCCCCAGGTTAACATATACAGAATCAGTAGTACTGTTACAAAGAAACGAGTCACTCGCACATTGCTATTACTATTTACATTGGGAGGATCTCTGAGTTCTTAACAGCTCTCGGACAACGGCGAAAGCACTTGTCTAGGGGCGTTTTTCGACAATACTTGCAGATGATGACCGGTTTATGTTTGCAATCTTCCTCGTTGAACGTACAGCTTTAAGCGTCATCTCAAGTTTTTGTCTTTCTCCTTCAACCTCAGCAAATTGGAGGCTCAGCTGAGAGTAACGTTCGTGCATATCTCTCAGCTCGGTCTCCGTAGATGCCTGCCTGCCCTTGAGCTCCAGCATTTCTCTGATCAGCTCGTTTATGTCTCGAAAGCATTTGAAAAGGGCTTCATCATCACTGTGTTGTTTCAAGATAGAACTGAAAAACAGGGGATTAAATAAGTCAGGCTGTTTTGGATTTCGTCAAACCAGCATGCATCTTCAATGACAATAATACACTCCTCTCCATTGATCAGCCAATACCCGTACTTGAATCAAACCTAATTTTCCAGTCCAGAATGTTAGGACCTGATTGATGATGAATCTTGATCGTTCAAGTGTTGTGAATCAATGGTCCCGATTACCATCCTTACCTAACATCATTAATCTGGTCCTAATATCCTGGACCATAAAATTTCTCGTACACGTAGCCTAATTTTCAGTCGAGAATGTTAGGACCAGATTAAGACCATTATGCTATTAAGCATCAGTTGATATAAACCCTTATAGGTGCACAACTAAGACCATTATGCTATTAAGCATCAGTTGATATAAGCTCTTAAAATGCATTATTGATTAAAACTCAGCCACACATGAACATTCACCTCTGGAATTGGAGTTTCAACTTATTCTTGGACTTTATTGCTTCAGCAAGCTCCATTTCAAAAGCAAGAACCTTCTGTAATGCATTCCCATCGCTTAAAATATCGTCAGACAAGGGAAACATACTTCTGAGCTCTTCGTTTACCTTCCAAAGGACAAAAGAAAAACATAAAGAAGATATGGCCACGCTATAGAAGGTCCCCTACGGGCTATGGTACCTTAAAGAGTCCATTAACTTACCCTATGCAACTGCATGATTTCTCTATCTGGAACTTGGACGACGCCGTGGTCCAAATCATGATCTATTCCAGCAGCTGCATTTTCATTTTTCATTTTTTCCAGCTATATGAAGAAAAATAAAAATCATCGGGGATTCTGTTATTAAGTATAAAACATGTCAAACTAGTTTGGGCAAGTGTTGGGAATTGCATAAGGTTCATTGATGTTTAGAACACAAGGCTACCTTTGGCCAGTTTGGTTTCACTTTCAATATATGTTTCCAAACACTAGGAGAATAGAAGGGTGTGTCTCTGTCAGTTTCACCGAAGTGATCATTATTAGTACTTCCGGCATTTTTTTTTTGGATTGGCTAAGGTATCGAACCCTATACCTCCATATTGGAAGGTAGGTACCCACCTCACCAGTTGAACTACTTTGGTTTGATTAGTACTCCTACATTCATACTCTAATGTATGGCAACATGGTCAGACCAACTATGCATGTACGTAAGTATCCTCCAATTCAGGAAAACAAAATCATGTGAATTTTTTTTTCTTCTTTTAAAATGAGGATCAAAGTCTTCGCTCACCCAACATGACTCTGAATACTCGACCTATTGATCAAAGATAAAGAATCTTACCTACTAAACTGCATTTTGTTGTTAAATCATGTGAATTGATTCCTATGAAACTAAGAATGTAAATATAACCGACCAAGCCTTTTTGAAATTGGGAATACCTCATTGTAGAAATGTTCGAAGCTAGATTTCAATCTTTGGGCCCCCGGATCTTCAATTGCAATATCTGAATATTGGTCACTACTCTGTGGAAGGTCGTGTGAAGGAAGTACTTCAGTATTAAGTTGCATCACTCTACGTACATCGTCATCCTGCATAACCATGAATTACTTGGGTTTCAAACTTTTACCATTAACACGAGCAGAAGTTAATGTGTAATTTTGTCGAAAGAAACTGAATACAAATGTATAGTTTATCATTAATAGCAAAGGCATCAGGTTAAAAACATCGAGAGAGATTCAAAAGAAAAATTCTTCAAGAAACGAAAATTACTCGATCATACTAGATATATAAGTCTTACAACAATTAACGAACCAAGTCATGTTGGACCTAGTAAAGGTCTGATGGGTTACTTCGGCATGTTTGGTTCGGTTTCCATGGATATGAAAGAAAAATAAACCAGCGCATAAGGAAATATGGTGATACAATCAATCACCTTGTAGGTAAGGTTTTAAGGAGAGTAAACCACATCTTCTTATAAGTTGGCGTGGCAGTGTTGAGAATATATTACACATGGATTTAAGAAAGAAAAATAAACCTAATTTATAACTAAATGTGGTGCTAGTCATAAATTTATTAACTGGAGAGTAAATACCTGCACAGTTTCGACAACTGGACATGCATTTTCAGCATATATCTTTGGTAAAATGTTGTCTCCATCCACAGACACCCTTGACTCATCCTGCTCCAGGTCAAGAGGAAAAGACTTTCTAACCGTTCCATTGACGGTATGTTCTACTTCAGTTCCTGAAAAATGCTCGCCCCTCTGAAGCTCCATGGAGGATCTTAAATTCTCCAGTTGTCTCTTCAATGAGAAAAGTTCAGTAGCAAGTTGAGATTTTTCTGCCTCAAACTCAAGGACAGAAGCTCGGATCTTCTCTTTTTCTTCTTTGCAGCATTCAAGGCTTTGTAATGCACATTCCAGCTCAGCCTTTGTCCGGTCATAAGCTTGGCTTTTCTCACGCTTTTCTACGACTGCTGACTGTAACGCGGTTTCCAGTTCTGTGAGTCTGAGAGACATCTCATCATTCCTCTTCAAGTTCGCAGCTTCCAATTTCTTCCTGTTCTCAACTTCATTAATTGCATCCTGTAGCTTCAAAAGCATCTCTTCCCCGTGTTTTTTGAATATAGAGAGCTGTTGCTTCAGTTCTTCAATCTTAGTTTCATACTGTTCTTTCATGAAAGCAATTCGCAATGAATCTTGCGCAGCAACTGTTGGTACTTCACTATCTCTTCTTTCGTGAACCATGAGACATTCAGGTTCAGCCTTGTCCTTCACTTCCTTCAAATGGGTAGATAAATTCCTGAATTCCTCCGTCTGCCTAACCTGCTCAGAGAGCTTAGATGAAAGTTCATTGCATTGGGAGCGAAGCATCATCACTTCATCTTTACGTTCCTCGTTTGAATTTACCTCAGCAAACTGTTCTTGGAGTTTTTCCTTGAGTATCATAACTAGAATTTCCATTTCCTCTTTTGACGCAGTTAAGGAAATCATTTGTTCCTCAGTATCTTCCATCATGCTTTTTAGCCGTTTCACCTCCAAAACATGCAGACTGTCATCCAACGAAAAGCTGGCTTCCAGCATTGACAGTTTCCTGTTGCACTCCTCCAGCTGACGACAGATTTCAGTATTGGAATCAGAGAGAAGCTTATTTTGAGCTCCAGCAGCTTCTAATTCACATCTTAGACCATTAAGAGTAGTAATCAAATTAGCTTTTTCTTTGTTCCAGCTAGCTTCGCTCGTGACATACTGACTCAACATAGCTTCTTTATCACGATGTCTTCTCTGAAGCTCAATCAGACACCCCTCCAAAGCCACAAGTTCCGGCATAAGTTCCAATAAAGATTCATACTGGCTCGCAACATAAGTAAGTTTAATGTCCGTTGCAAGTGAGTAATCATGCAGCTCCAATAACCATCTCTCAAGACTAGCTTGAACGGACCTTTTTGTTTCAAGATCTTCTATAAGTAAATTCTGCTGACTCAAAAGATGAGAAAGTCTTGAATTTTCTGATTCCAAATCTGATACCACCTCCCTAGTATGCATGAGCCCAGCATTTCGCTGCTCGCAAATAAGTAATTTCTCCTGGTACTTGCTTAACTCAATCGTAAGATCACTAAATTTTTTATCTAGTTCATTTCTGTATTCCTTTTCAAGAAGTAAATCATCAAGTGAACTCCTCAAGTTATCTTTCAGAGAACTAATTTCGCATGAAAGCTCAACGGATTCTTCGATTTTATCCTGCAAGCGCATGGTAAGTTCTTGCTTATTATCCATCAGCTCAGAAACAGTTTGCTTGGTCATGCCAAGTTCTTCCTCCAAAGCATCCAGACACAAGACATCTTGAGCTAGGTGGCCATTTTCACAAGTCAACTCTTGCATTTGATTTTCTAAAAGAGCAAGTTCAGCCAAAAGCACTTTGTTCTGCTCGGCATACTCCTTTTCAATTTCAGAACTAAGCTGGAATTTCTTAACTACGGATTCAAGCTCAGTTTGAAGCCGGTCCACAAGTGCATTTGACACATCTACTTTACTCGCCATATCTTGTATGTTACTTTTTAAGACCTGCTTCATTGCCAGAATTTCTGATTTGACAGTGCGCAAGGATGCATCGGCACGGTCTCTCTCATTTCTCAGATTTTGATTCTCCTTTACCAGTTGGCAATTATTCAAACATGCATCCTGCTGTACTTTTTCTAACTGCAAAATGACATCTTTTATATCTGCAGTGTTCGTACTGAGACTTGGAGAATCAGCTGAGTCATAAAATTGCTGATTGTAAGATTCCAACAGATTCGCCAACTTATTTTCCATGAAAGCGATGTTTTTCTCTAGATTTTTCTTCACAGAAACCAATTCATCGGACTCTGATTTAAGGGTCATATAGTTCTCCCTTGAAAGTGATACCTCGTTATCAAGTTTCTCATTTCTGAGCGCTTCCTGCTCTAATCTAAGAGAGAGCTCGGCGTTCTCTGTCAGACAAGCTTCATATTTGCTTTGGTATATTCTGCATTCCATCATAGTGCTTTCCCAGTTGGCCAACTTCTGGGTTAGAAGAAAATTTTCCTCAGACATAATTACTAATTTATTTTCTAAAAGTTGATTTTCCTGAGACATATCAGTGAATCGAGAAATGCTACTAGATCGGTACTCATTAAGTGCATGAACATCCTCTGTAGCCTTCTGCAACCTCACCATCAACTCATTCTGGGACGCAGTTGAAAGTTCCAACTCCTGTACAAGTTCATCCATTTGTTCCTTCATTAATCTAATGCAGCCATCCGCTTCACGTAAGGATTCTTGCAAAGCTTTTGAGCATATGTCCAAGTCCAAATTGACGGAATACATATCCGCAAGTTCATTTTGAACCTTTTTATACAACTGTTCCTGTAAGCCGGAGGATCTTTTCAAGTCTTCAAAGACAACATCTCCACGCATTGATCTTTCCCTCAAACTCGATTTTTTACTGAAGTGTGACAATATTTCAGCATTGCTGTCACTATCACCTGGATTCTTCAGTGGGTCAGTTTCTCTTTCAGGCTGTAGAGGATGCGAAGGTAAGGCTTGCTTAATGAGGCTCTCACTCGTCTCGAACATGGACATCACCTGAGAGGAAAGTAACTCAAGGTCCTTCTGCAATCTATCGACTGCAATTTTGTAATTTAAGCGGGCTCTTCTCAATGCAGCCTCTGAAATTGTAACCCTTTTGTCGAGTTTCGCATTAAGGTCTTCTAGATCTTGCCTCTCTGCCACAAATCGCTGCATCTGTTGATTCATATCGTGACGTAATGATTCAATTTCAGCTTCACTAGCAGATAAAGCATAAAGGCAAGTAGAATGCTCATTCCCGAGGTGCTGCAATTCTCCCATTATGTTCTTCTGATGCTCCTCCAGCTCCTGAATAAGAGATTCATAATAACATTCCATTTGATCCATTTTCTTGGCAAGGGATTCCTTTTCAACTTTTGCATCATCCAACTCCCTCACAAGGTCAAAAATTTGGGCCTTCATTGCCTCAAGAGCAGCGCCAGGGTTAACTAGCTCGGACGCTGGGGGATTCAGAGTCAAATGCTGAAGAGGATTCTCGGGTTGACACAAATCTAAACCAAGTACATTTCCAGATAAAAACTGTTCGTCCTTAGATATAATGATGTTTCCAACCTCATCCACATCTGTGTTTTTTGATATCATCAAACCTTCTAGTTTAAAACCCAGAAGAAACTTTAGCAATGCCTCCAACTCGAAGTAAATGTATTTCTTGTCTACATCATGAGGAGTAATATATATATTATTCAAAAGTTCTCGTATCTTTTCCTCCATTACGACAATTCCCTTTAGAAATTGATCCTTTACATTCCGATCACCATGATCAGCCTGGCTGTCATTGGTTTTTGTAGCATGAATTTGAGCCCTAAGTTTCAAATTCTTCACCACGTTTATATCATCCCTTAGCTTCAGGCAATCTGATTTCATGAGGGCCACTTCTTTTGTCAAAACTTCGGATGAAGAAAACTCTGCAGCAAGCACATGTGAAAATTTACGTGTTTCAGCACGATACTCATCAGCCAAGTTTTGAAGAGAGACAACTTCTAGCTTAAGGCTGCAAATGGATGACTCAGCCAATTCCAAGCTTCCTCTAAGTTTACTATTCTCCTCCAAGACTGTAGCTAAATTATTATCTATAGAATTCTCCGAACCCCATAACCGAGCAGATCCATTACTCTCTTGGAAAAAGTTTGGATGATCAGAAACATCTTCTTTCATTGCATGTAGACTTTGATAATGAGAAAGTGAATCCGGTTTACCGGATAATGTACTTTCCGTGCATAAAGTCTCATGCTTATCGGCGTATAAACTTCCAAAAGTATCATGTGTGCTTGAAGTTTCATGCTTCTCAGCATACAAACTTCCGGAAGTATTGGATGAGACATCAAAGCCAGTAGCTGAATCAGCATATTCTTCATTCAAAGCCGCCTCTTCCTCGAGTGATGAAAGTTCGGTAGAATCAAGTTTTAGTTTAGCTCTTGCATTGACCTGTACAAATGAGAGAACTAACAAACTAAATTATATGGTAAAAGAAACCCAACATAATGAAATTATGCGGGAATAAGTACGGAAAACGAAACCAGAGAATAAACCGATTAAGGTGAGCAACTGAAATACATAATATAAGGCCAAGTACACAACAAAAACCTTTAATTGTGTGGTATCATATTAATGGCTAATTATATATCAAATTAAGTGCTAACTGCACCCCGAGAAAGTAACACTCTCTTCAAGAAATAAACGAACAGCGGGAACTTCAAGAGATGTAGGTCTGTGACTATCTTATCAGTTTCAACATAATTGACCTCATCTGAAGTGGGAACTCTGTTAGTGGCACTATGTCCATGACTGTTGATCCCTGACTCTAAACCTCTCTCTCTGAGTTCTCTCTGTTGCTCAAATTCCCTGAGACGAATAAACTTGCACTTTAGATGACACAGAAATTCCAGGTTACAACAAAACATAATGATTCAATACCTAAAGCCAGTTTTGGAGGTCAAGAGCTGGATAGTCATCTGCACCACAGAAAAAACAATCGTTATATTAAAGAAATGCATCAATTTAGCTCATGAAAAGATTATAGACGAGCATCCGTCAAGGACAAAAGAGAGGCAAACATTGCGCAATATGTTCAAGTATAAACGAATGTATACAATTGATGGCCCGGTGTTTTGATCTACATCTGATGGGAATTATAAGAAGGAAATTTTCAAGAGCTTATTTATAATCAAACCTCAACCAGATATACTAAATGAATATAGGTTACAGTAAAGTAATATATAAGCCATGTCATTGGAATTCAAAAGATTATCTGGCAAATGCTTTACAACGAAAAAGGACATCTAACAATTTGATGAGCAAGAATACCATTGGCTCATTTTCGTAAAAGATAAAGTTGATCTTTCCTTACATGTAATACAGTTCCGTAGCTGCACCCCTGTAGTGGAAGCGCCACTGTGAAAGGCTTTAAAGCATCCACATAATCAGCAAGGTTGATGATAACCTCACCAAGAATGCTAGACCGTGAAGATCCCTGGGGAAAAAAGTTCAGTCCTTTGAAATCGAGGGTAACTGTGTAAGTATGGGATGCATTATGCAGTACAGACAAGATATTAATGAATCTGGAATTGAATTATTTGGTTAGATGACGTGAACTAATATCTTGATCTTCACTGCAAAGACAATGGAGATCACAGTATCAAATCATGACTGAAGTAGTACCATGGCTACGACAGTTTTGTAGAACTTCCCGTCATACTGCCTGCTTTGGGAATCTTGAAATAGCCTTGTAGTCTCATAAATAGGATCTGCCCATTTACATGTCCCATTTCGTACATTTGCTTTGGTTGTCTTAGCACTTGCCTTTCCAGTATCAGCAGGGATGAATGAAATGAACAACTTATCCCATCCACTATGCGGAACCTGAAACATCAGTATCTTTTTAATTACTTGCGGGTAAAAAAAACTTAAAGCATTAATTTCGCTAATAAGCCCAAATCTGGCTAGCGCAAACTTCATCTTTGATACTAAATAGAGGCTTGTTCAATCTAATCTCAAGAAATTAACAGTGAATGAAAAATGTCAGTAGTATTCCTCAACTTTAAACTTCCTTATTAGAGAAACTTGGAAGATAGAAAGTTCTAGATAAATAATTTGACTGATAAATTTTGAGATCTTCTAAAAGACCACGTTTTTAAGGAGGTTAAGCATTCACCATAATGACTAGTTAGAATGAGACAAAGTTGTACTAGTAATCAACTTTATAGCTACAATTGCCACAGTGGAAAAATCAACATGACTATATTCTCAACAGAAATACAAAAATAAATGACAAGGTAACTTTTCCACCTAGCAAAACATGAGAAAAAAGCGTTTATTCACGTAAGAACATTGGGAAACACATGATTTCACTAATTTTTATTCAGGTCAGCAGAATGCATCTAAAGCAAAGGTCATGGGAACCATACATGAGTGGCATGAAACTGGAGGCGGAAGACCACTTTCACTTTATTTTTCTCAAGCTTCCACTTAGAATTCCTAGACATTATTGCAGGGCCGGTCATCTAAGCATCATCTTCTAGCATAGCCAGTAGGATGTAGTTCAACAAAGACCAAAACTGCACCAGACACTCAACAGATGAGAGATTCTGAGAAACAATGCACATAATATTTATTCTGAATTTGTTTAAAAGCTCACAAGTTCGTCAAACCAACAAAAAGAAAAAGCGAACCACAATAACTAAAGATAGGAGCATTCCGGTAAGCTATATTAAAAGCTAAAATATCAGTTTAACTTGTTCTCTTAAGCGAAAAAAATTCATAGTTCATTTCAATAAGCATGGTAATGAACGACAAACACCAATTCTTCATATTTATAGTTCACCTTGTTTTTGGAATCAATGAAGCAAACCAGAAGTAGCATTCAAGTTAACGAATTTGTTGTAGATAAACAAGTCAGCGAATTAAGTATTACAGAGATCAAATGAAAAGGGAAAACATAAACCCAAAATAATGTGCATCGACAGTCAGTGATACCATAAAAACATACAATAAGCATATTGAGAGGTCAATGCATGAACTATTTTTTCTTGAACTACAATGAGATGCTCAGCGATTCCTCCCTAAATTGGTCCAGTACCGAGAGAGATTCTTGGACACAAACAATAACATTCCATGTTCCATCTAAGACACAAGTAGACTCTTCCAAGAAAGTCCAATGATGAATCTTTAACATATGCCCCAGGGAGCCAAAAATGCTGAATGCATCCATCTGAACAGACAATAATCGCTTGCTCAAAATCAAAAGAGTGAACGGTAACTCTACAGACCACTTAATGAACAGTAAAATTACGGTAGCATTAATGCCAAACCTCGATTCCATTACCAAAAATAGAAAATATCTACAAAAGATGAGCATCCAAGAGCAGGCCACCTACCCCTTTTGCACTGATGAATGCCAGCGGCATTTGATACTTAAAAAGAGCTCACACATAGTTTTCACAAAGATATCACCATCAGAAAAAGGGAAAGACCGTACCCTTTCAAGATTTTAAGTTTCCCGAGCACCTAATCTCGGATCTAAGGTAAGCAGCTTAAAATGCAAGTAAAGATGAGAACTTCGAGCCCAGCAAAAAGGTCGGATCTTTACAGAAAAGAGATATCTAATCAGCTGTCAACACTCGGTAGTGGGCAAAATTTCCAATATTTTGAATTTTAAGCATCCAAATGCAGGATCTTGGAAAGCAACAAATTCCAAGTGTTGTCTGGGGAAGAGATTAAGAGGAGGGAAAATCTCCTGTTAAACATAATGGAAATAAAATTATTACGAATCTGGGCCTTGATCTCGAAATTATGGAGAATTTACGGGGTTACGGCTTTGTGCTGTTTATTGATAATGAATTTGACAAGAAAGCCCCTGATATTTTCAACGTTTCTTGCGTACCCAATGGGGATAAATTTGTACTTAAACGTAAGGGATGGAACTAGGACTGGGGGGCCGTTTTTGACTGCGTATGACAGAGGTGTCAAGACAGGTTGGCCCTTTATTTTATTTTATTATATTTTTTCAACAACTACTTGACCGAAGCCTGGGGAAAATGTGTCGAGCGCTCGAGTAAACACTTTATACGGATGTTACTCAAACACAAGGGTTGGTCCAATGATGCTGAAATTTGGGTCCCGTTTCTTGCACGAGATTCGGTGTGATTAGGGTAGTTATTGTCTTTCGTAGCTACTTTTGAAACGGTTTACTTTTGTTTTGATTCGGAGCGTTTTTTGTCAAACTACCCTAATCAACCTCATTTTCCTGCCTGGTGGATTAGGATCGTTTAGTCGATCTCTCAAAACATGTGTGATTGGGAGAGTTGGAAAATTTCTTTCGTCGCAGTTGTCTAAAACACACTCGTTCTTCATTTTGCCAAAACACTCGTCCCTCGGTTTTTTCTCCCGCTCGTCGCCGAAAAATCTTCCGCCAACAAAGAACCCTAGTTCTCCACCTCCTGAAATTTCGCCCACAATCAAACATTCTCATTTATGGACGATTTGCATGAACCCTTGTTCGTTGCTTAACAAATTCGTTCTTAATTTGTCAAATTTCTCGCCTTTC
>JAOYMZ010014450.1:0-15784 GCA_025802335.1 Pinguicula primuliflora
GGAATAATTCACGGCCCATAGGAATCCTCACTTATTTGTTATTCCTAAACATTTGTAACAACTAACAAAGTAACAATCCAAAAAATTCCTTCCTTCCCTTCTGCCTTGACAAACGTGAGAGTTCAGAATTGAGAGTCTTGAGACGCAGATGCAGTCACGCAGACCCATTTTCTTTGGGAGTAACACTCTCGGAATCAACAATCAAGAGCCCACTTTTGCGTTGTCGAACTCTTCTTGTATTTGCCATCAGGTTCAGGAAAGTTTTCACTATCCAACCGAAAGAATTACATTCGCGATTACTGTTGTTTTTCTATTGAATATATCATTTTGGACTGTGTAGCGATTAAAATTAAGTCTTGGAAGTCCTCTAATCTTCAGGCACTTCTCTCATTCTTATGGCCTGTTTTGACATTAGTGATCTGCTTGTTCCTTGTATACCCTCATCAGGTCAAGCTCGTGATCCTCTATTTATGTGCTTATGGTCGGTCCTTTTTTTATTTTTTTTATTTTTAAATTTCGGAAATTTCGAATTTCGACCCAAAATTCCGAATCTCGAATTCCAAAATTCCGAATTGTAATACAGAACGGAACGGGATTGCAGTTTGGCTCCCGAAATAATTTCGGAACGGATGAAAAATTGGTCATTCCCAATTCCGAATTCCGAAAGCTCACCCCTAATATTCACCACTTCATAATTTTAACCACATGACCATTAAAAAAGGAGAGAGAATTTTTTCTTTCCTTACTCTCACAATTTATCACAAAGAATGGAGAAGAAAAATTGTCCACCTATTATGAAATATATGGAGAAAGTATATGAATACATAAAGAATAATGAAAATGACAAGAACATAAAGGGAGAGATCTTATTCCTTTTCACAAGTATCTCTTACATCAACATTGAGCCTCTATTTATAGGCACAAGTACAAGCATAAGGGAACGAAATACATTAAACCTCTATACATGAATCTTCTTGATCCATATATAATTACATGGAATACATTGAATAGTACATGACTAGATTCATATGAAGTTTGAAAGTCATTTGCATGTACAATGGATATTCACATAAATATTCATAATTCTCTCCCTCGAATTCCATTGTACTAAGAATATGCCTCACCTTACTAGGAAAAATCCTTTTGGAAAAATCCTAGTCTAGGAAAAAGAGTACATTACTCTTATTAATCCGCCTTTGAGATGCTGCCTTGTTAAAAACCTTCCTAAATAAAACCCAATGAGAAAAAACTTAGTGAAGGAAAAGAGTACAACGCAGATTTTCTCCTCCTGATAGTTTCATCATTTAGCACGCCTCATTTTGATCGGCTGGATCAAACTTTCAAAAGATATAGTAAGTAGTACTTGAACAAGGATAGCTTCTAAATCGTCAAATAAACTCAATAAGCTAAGATAATTTTCCTAGTGTACTTGAGAATTTTCTTCCTCATCTTCAAACTATACATATTAATGATAAGTTAATTTATAACTCATAACCAAATATGCTCATGATTTACCTCATGACTTGATAAAGTTTATGCTTAAAATTGAGCCTTGTCAGCAAAATCATGCTTTCTCAATAATGCAAGCTTATATCATACTAGTATATAACCCGTGGCTAAAGCCACTACTACAAATTAACCTTGTTATAGAACAAATAGTATAAGCTTATAAATTTAATAAAATGTCATAAAAGATTAATTATTATATTATGGTTGGTTTTGAATGTTAAGTTTATGGATTTATTGGATAGGTGGATTTAAGCATTTTTTTAGATGAAAATGTAAATGTTTCCTTTTTTTTTTAAAATGGTACTATTTATGGATGGTTGAAATCTGATTCAATTTGTTCAAACTTGAAGCCACTAACATGAATAATAATATGACGACAATACCATAAGTGACATTATCGATAAAATCTATACAATATTAATGTAATTTATTAACTTATTATATAAACAACCATCTAAAGGTGATCGTTAAATTCTCCAAAAATTGGAACAACAAATTTCAAAAATAGTTAAACATTACGTTATTTTGTATTAAAGGAATGCAGTTAAAATAACAGCAAAATGTTAACGAACTTTATTTCTTATTTTGAATGGATTACATTGTCATACAGAAGGTACAAAGAAAACATGGTTTAAGAAACACCCAAATATCTTTGTTCATACACATGCTAAATTAGAATCATGACAAATCTGTCTCTCATGTTCGCCCCATAGCTGATGAACCTGGACTAATTTTTTCCATAAATAATAGCAAGAACATAAAATCAAGAAAGAAAATTGCACATAAAATTATCTGAAATACACTGTTTAAAATGTTAACTACAAAGTAGAAACACATCAGATAAGGTATAATTGAAACAAGCTACAGAATTCAGACAAACTACCTTCATGCATCAACAAACCACCGCTAAAACACCATCAAAATAAGGAACTAATTACCATATTGGAAGACCAAATGCTAATATGTCAAACATTTCAATGCAGAGAAGAGTAGTCCTTATCTGTAAAATTCAGAGCGAAGCTGTTTGATTAATTATGTCAAAACATTGTCCGATAAGAGAGCATTCATTGTAGCTCTCTATTTAATAAACAATAGTGACTTTCTATCTCAAGGGACATGAAGACATTCTTACCATACACAGTTACTATTCAAATTATGAGGGAGACATGAGTTACCAATTGATAAGAGACACTGAGTATGTAAACTACCGTCTCCATATTCATAATTCCGACTATTGCCATATTCATGACAGGAAAGAGAATGCAGAAGGATGAAGAGGAGTCGAGCGCAATTTCACCATCAGTACACTTAAATTCATGTGTCAGAAACAACCAAATCCCAGAACAAAAAACTCAAAAATACTAAATAGTATGAACTTGTGTGAAGCATAATATGCCCCCAAAACAACAAAAGCCAAAAATCAGTAACAAACCTGCAAAAAAATCTATGGGTGAATTTACAGTCACGCAAGCCAAGTGTGGACAGATTGATTTATGAGGCTTCAATTATGTTGCTACAAAGCAATATGAACAGAAATATCAGCAGCATAATTACGTGGTAAAGGAAAACAGAAAGAAGCCAAAAGCTCACATGGGAGTCTGACATGGAGTTTGCTGCTACGCCACCTTCCAGTTGATGCGAGTCAGGGTAGTAGCCTGCATGAATTAGAAGAAACACATAAATTTCTACAGTAAAAAACAAATGAATTTTAAAAAAAGCCAATTGTGAGAAAAATTGTGTAATTGTTGTCTGAACATTGTAAAAAGGGTTGAACACATATTAACCTGGTGCAATGATCGACATTTGAGATGATTCTGCTGCTACTGATGCTAAAACAGGTGTCTGTGAACATCCATCAACAGGTTGGGTTTCATTACCATTAGTAATCCGGGTACGCTAAAGTGCAGCCAAGTTCGGTTCAAAGTTCGAGTACGAAGCTAAAAAATGAAGAACATGAAAGTTGAATTCGACTCAATTCAAAAGAAAGGCATACAGTCACAACATTGTATGGAATTCAACAGATTTACCCTTTTTATTCAATACGAAAGCTAAAAAGACGATATTTTACTTGAAAATCTATTATCATAGGTAGACCAAGTTGTCATACCCATCCTCCTGTTCACCAAACATCCACCGAAAAATTCTCAGCATCCAAAATACCTTCTATTATCCCACAAATGCGCATCTCATCTCATTCAAATACATAATTACATAATACAATTACTTCAGCACCAAAACACAAAAGGAAAAGAATGGTCTAAAAGATCCAATTTTTCGGCACAAATGCAGCGTAGCCGCCTGAAAGTCCCAAAACTACAGAAAAAGTAGCTATACCTTGAACCAAAAAATTAAGTACTCTGCGAAACGGAGGCAGAAACGGAGGCCAAGGAACTCTGATTCCAAAATTGGGATGGGAGAGAAGAGTGAAGTTGTCATGCGAGCCGTAATCTAATTGAAACACAAACCACAATTACGAAACGAAAAACTGGGAGTGAGAACTGAAACCATTCCAAACTGGTAATTCTGAAACTGAGATGAGATGTCAAAAGCAAAGCAAGCAAAGTAAGTGGCGGAGAAACCTGCATCAGAGGATGACGTTCAGTGGATTGTGGCCGGAACGCTTGAACAGGCAGTAAACTAATCGGAGTGATGTCGGGAAGCAGCATTGAAAGAGGGACTGAAGATTTGTGAGCAATTTTCCGGTCCAGACCCATATAAACAGATTAAATATTCTTATGTCCAGATTTTTAGTTGTGGTCGTCGGATTCAAATTCGACCGCCAAGATTAATCTATTTTTTCTTATTAAAAAACACGGGTCTCTCCGGGTCGAATTTATTTCTTCTCTGCCTTCTTCTTGACCTCATTCGTACCCTCCTTCCCCTATTCTTCCCCACTTTCTTCTAGACCTCATTTCTACCATGACCATTTGCAGAATTAGCAGCAGGAAGAGGCCGGAAGCTGGTTTCTTTACTGTTACTTTCTTGACTTCTAATTTATCCCTTGCAAGATCGCCTTTCGCCATAATAGCAACATGTTGCCCAATTTTCTCAAATATCAACGGTTTCCCCTTGACAATCAAAGCTTCCTTCACCCTTTTTCCAATCGGCACATCATCTTTATAAATTTGTGACAATAGGCGTCCCACAAAAACTTTCTTACCTCAAGAATTTGTGGGACTTGTGAATGACCGTAAAACAGTGACAATAGGCGTCCGACGAATCCCACAAAAACTTCCTTACCTCAAGAATCCCACAAATCCTTGAATGGGGCTGTAGTTTCTGTGGAATTTTGTACACGCAGCTATTCTTATAACTTATATCTTCCTCCATCCAGCTGTATTGCCAGCTCATTGCCAGTCTACTGCCAGCTCCTCAATCCGAGTCATCTGGTGGATTAAATCCTGTGCGTTGATTTCTATATTAGCAGTTATGATAGTGTATGTATATATAGTGGTAGCTGGGTTATTTTGTGGTAATTCTTTCTTTTGGATGAAGATACAGTTCTTGTAAAAACTCTCTGGCTTTGTTACGAAATATACAAGTGAGGAAGTTTATTTACACTGGTTCAGTTCTCAATCCAAGAAATCCAGCGTCCAATACTGGACTTCTACATGGTATCAGAGCGACGTTATTGACGAATTAATCGGTAGAATTGAAGGATTGAACGAATGGCGATTACTGAGAAGGTTGGAGATGAAAATTCCGGAAATGAATTTGACGGATCTGCGGTTAATCCGCAAGATAATCCTCAAGCGTCTCTTGTGACGGGGCAGCTAACGGAGCTGAACTACCTCACTTGGCATCAATCGATGCTGATCTCTCTCGAAGCAAAGGGAAAGCTACACTACGTTGATGGATCGGTCGAAGAACCGAATGCCGGAACGGCGGAGTATGTGCGGTGGCGCAGGGGAGATCGAATGGTTACGGCTTGGATTTTAGCCTCAATGACCAAGGAATTGAAGAACGGTTTTATGTTTGCATCTTCCTCTGCTCGTCGCCTCTGGACTGTGCTGGAAGAACGTTTTGGAGGATACAGTGAGCCCACGATCTATCGCATCCGTCGTGAAATTGCTTCCATGAGACAAGGTTCGGATAATGTTACGCAGTATTACAATCGATTATCCGCACTGTATTTTGAGCTAAGTTGCCTGGAACCGATTCCTGTGTGCGTTTGTGGTGCATCTAAGAAAGTCAGTGAGATGGTAGCTCGAAGCCAGTTGACACAATTTCTCATGGGACTCAATCCATGTTATGACAACGTAACTGACCAGATTCTGAATTCTGATCCACTGCCTAACTGCGATAAGGCTTATGCAATGATTCAAAAGATTGAGAGTAAAAGAGGAATCCAGATCAATTATGCTTCCTCGAGTGAGTTTTCTGGGCCTGTGGCGAATGCAGCAATGCGTGTTAACCAGAACAATCAGTGGGGAGGAGGTACCAGTACAAGGCCAAATAATCGCATGAGTAGGGAAGAGTATAAGGCCTGGAAAGCAAGCCGAAAATGCAGTCACTGCCATGCTAAAGGACACACTGTGGATTCGTGTTTCAAACTTCATGGACCGCAGGAGTGGTATGTAAAATTGCATGGAAATAAATCCTCTACTAATCAGTTTGCCCATAATGTACAGATGAGTCCACTGGATGCAAATGAGGCAGGATCTACTGGGGTAAACGATTGGTCAAAAGTTATTGCAGATGCGGTTAAGGCTGAAATGATGAGGATGATAAAAGGAAAAGAAGGGACTGAGACTGAGTTTGCTCACTTTGGCAGAGAGTATGCAGGTACTGTCTTTAACTGCTCACTTAATGTGTTAAATAGCATAAAGAAAGGTGTTTGGATCATAGACACTGGAGCTTCTTCGCATATGTGTTATGATTTGAAGCTGTTTGATGAATATGTGCCTGTGACTAAGGCATCTTTGGTTACTCAACCTGATGGCAGTACTCAGTCCATTCGAAATATAGGATCTGTGACTCTCAATGATCAGCTGATAGTTCATGATGTGTTGCATCTACCTCAGTTCAAATACAACTTGCTATCAGTTAGTAAACTAATCAAATCAGCTCATGTGCTTCTCCTATTTCTCCCTGATTTCTGTTTCATACAGGACCAGAAAACTAGCCAGCTACTCGGTATTGGTTATGCACATCATGGCCTTTATATCCTGGATTCCACTCCAATTCATCCTGCTGCCGCTTCTGCATTCACTCCAACATTTGCCACCAGCGTAAAAACAGCCGTTGATCAGCTTGTTGCTTTAAGAAAACCTGCCTTCATTCCTGCTGTAACTAGTTTTCATTCAAAAGTATTGACTGATTTCCATATCTGGCATAGGCGTTTAGGCCATGCTTCTGCAGATGTATTGAAACATTTGTCTTTTGTTCCTATAAATAAAGCCAAACCAGTCCCAGGATTGCCCTGTGATACTTGTCATCTCTCTAAACAGCATCGGCTACCTTTTCCTCCTAGTACTAATCGTGCAGAAAATTCTTTTGACCTGGTGCATGTTGATTTATGGGGACCATATAAGCATGCTTCACTAACAGGAGCACACTACTTTCTTACCATCGTTGATGATCATAGTAGGGGACTCTGGACATTTCTCATGACAGACAAGACTTGTGTGCATTCTTTACTACATGAATTTATCCTTCTAGTCATGAACCAGTATAGAACTTCTATAAAGATTATTCGCTCAGACAATGGCACTGAGTTCTTGAATCATATCTGCCATACCTTATTCAAAGAGCATGGAATTATGCACCAGACAACCTGCCCATATTCTCCTAAATCTAATGGAGTGGTTGAGAGACGTCATAAACAGCTGCTAGAAATAGCTAGAGGTCTTCTGTTTCAGTCATCCTTGTCGGTTAAATTCTGGGGGGAGGCAATCTTGACAGCAGCTTACATAATCAACAGGCTTCCTACCAGTGTTCTGGATTGGAAAACACCCTGTGAAATGATCTTTGGTAAACCTCCATCATATGATCATCTGAGAATATTCGGTTGCCTCTGCTTCGCTGCCGTTACTTCTCCTCACAAAAACAAGTTTGCCCCTCGCTCTGTGAAAGGGATTTTTCTTGGATATAGTTCCAGCCAAAAGGCTTATCGAGTATATGACCTATCTACTCATCAGGTTTTTTCCTCCAGGGACCTCATCTTTTATGAAAATATATTCGCTTTCTCTCCATCAGCCTCACCTTCTGTTGAAACCCCTTATCCAATACCTTTTACTCATTCTTTACATAATGACTCTCTTCAAGCATCAGGTACTTGTGAAACACATGTTGATGTATCAGATATTCAACACAATGAGCCTTCAGTCGATGATAATCATACTGATGGTCATTTCAACCAAACTGACAAGGATGTAGTATCAGTCCTACCTGGTGATCATCATAATGATGCTTCTATATCTGGAAATGTACCAGACCCGTTAGCTGCACACAGAGTTAGGACAAGCACTCGAGTTGGAAAGATTCCCTCCAAACTCACAGATTTCGTGTGCGATTATTTGCCCCATAAAAGTCATCCTCACTCCCCTACTGCTGGACTTGCTTTCGCAGCCACTAAGAATCCTCCTCATACATTTCCTTTCCAAGTCTCGGAACATCTCACTCCTACAGCAGTTTCTTTTCTGTCCACTCTTCATCACGAGCCTGAGCCTTCCACTTATCATACTGCCAAAAAATCACCCTGTTGGGTGGAAGCAATGCATCATGAACTAGAAGCTTTGGAGGAAAATCAGACTTGGATACTAACCACGTTGCCTCCAGGACATCGAACTATTGGCTGCAAATGGGTGTACAAATTGAAACTTAATCTGGATGGCAGCATAGCTCGTTATAAGGCACGTTTGGTTGCAAAAGGGTATGATCAGATAGAAGGGGTGGACTTTTTTGACAGTTTCAGTCCAGTGGCTAAAGTCTCTACTGTCCGAATCTTCTTGGCAACTGCGAGTGCAAGAGGTTGGTCTTTATTTCAACTGGACATCAACAATGCATTTTTACATGGTTCTCTTGATGAGGATGTGTATATGGACCTGCCTCCGGGGTACTCAGCCACACAGCCAGGACTTGTCTGTAAGTTGCAGCGTTCTTTATACGGCCTGAAACAGGCTTCTCAACAATGGAATAAGGAAATCACCGCTTATCTGATTACACTTGGTTTTGTCCAGTCCAGTGCAGATAATTGTCTTTTCACTCGCAGGGTTGGCACCTCCTTTGTGACCTTACTTATTTACGTTGATGATGTCCTGTTAACAGGCACTGATATTTCAGACTTAACCATAGTACGAGATGGACTGAATGATGCCTTCTCCATAAAAGATCTTGGACATGCCAAATACTACCTTGGCCTAGAGCTTCCGCGCGCACCCGATGGCCTTTTTGTCAATCAACGAAAGTATGCGTTGGATATCATTTCTGACACTGGTTTGCTTGATGCCAAGTTTGCTATAACGCCCCTCCCACCTGGTCTCAAACTCACTGCAGATTCAGGTGAACTGTTATTGAATGCAGAGGCATATCGTCGACTTGTGGGACGCCTGTTATACTTGGGATTTACTCGACCTGACATCTCTTATACAGTCGAACAAGTGAGCCAGTTCATGCAACATCCTCGGGTTTCTCATTGGGATGCAGCCTTGCATATAGTTCGCTACTTGAAAGGCTGTCCCTCACGAGGACTTTTTTACCCTGCTCAGTCATCCTTGGAAGTCACAGCTTTCTCTGATGCAGATTGGGGCACCTGCCCAGACACCCGAAGATCTCTAACCGGTTACTGTATTTTCCTTGGGGGTGCTCCAATTTCCTGGAAGCGCAAGAAACAGACCACTGTGTCTCGCTCGTCTGCTGAATCCGAGTATCGCAGTCTCGCAGCTACCGTTTGTGAACTTCTTTGGGTGAGTTATATTTTGCGGGATTTAGAACATGACCTCCGGCTGCCCATTCAACTCTTTTGTGACAACAATGCAGCCTTACATATTACCCGCAATCCCGTCTTTCACGAACGCACCAAGCATCTTGACATTGACTGCCACATTGTGAGAGATCAATACAAGGCTGGCTTCCTCGAACCTCTCCACATCTCGAGTGCTGATCAAGTGGCTGATTTGTTCACTAAATCTCTTGCTTTGGGCCCGTTTGCCCATCTTAATGTCAAGCTGGACCTTCGAGACCCTTACCAAGTTCCAGCTTGACGGGGGGATGTGGAATTTTGTACACGCAGCTATTCTTATAACTTATATCTTCCTCCATCCAGCTGTATTGCCAGCTCATTGCCAGTCTACTGCCAGCTCCTCAATCCGAGTCATCTGGTGGATTAAATCCTGTGCGTTGATTTCTATATTAGCAGTTATGATAGTGTATGTATATATAGTGGTAGCTGGGTTATTTTGTGGTAATTCTTTCTTTTGGATGAAGATACAGTTCTTGTAAAAACTCTCTGGCTTTGTTACGAAATATACAAGTGAGGAAGTTTATTTACACTGGTTCAGTTCTCAATCCAAGAAATCCAGCGTCCAATACTGGACTTCTACAGTTTCCGACCTCAGGATCCTTATCTGCATTCTCGTCGGAGATATAAGGCACGTCAACGGAACCCTCGACGACACAGAAGCACCATCCGAATCCTTTGCCTCATCAAATTCGACCCGCGGGTTAAATCAGTTTGATCCACATTTTTAATAAGAAAAAATAAATTTAATCCTGGCCATCGGATTTGAATCAGACAGCCAAAATTAAAAGTCTGGTCATAAGAGCATTTAATCTGTTTTTATGGATCTGGACTGGAAAAAATCTCGAAGATTTGTGCTCGAGAGGAAAGGAAAAACCCTATAAATTGACCAATACCGTGATTACAGAAGGAAATTGATTATGGTTGGGCAGGAAACCAACCGTGGTTGGACTGAAAACAAAAATTTCACTGACTATGGTTGGACCGATATCAGAGCCAAAGTACCAGAATACCCCTAGGAAGGGAAAAAATGTGAGGGTAGTTTGGGAATCACGTCGTCGTTTCATGCAGAAAAAAGAATGGGTGCATCTCGTTTAACATCCCCCGTTTAATAGATAGATTATTCCCCTTAGATGTCGAAAAGTGATATTTCGTTTTATTTCGAGGTCTTTCAGTTGAGAAGAATTATATCTTAACAATAAATAATTCACTAGGCAAGATTATTAGTAGGAGATATATCAACTAACTTATACTGTTGTATTTCAAAACTAAGTGCTCTCATTGCCTTCTCGATAGTGGTTGAATAATTCGACATATCTACCGATGTCGCACATGCACTAAGAAAATTTATCTTGTGCATATAAATATATATATTCACTTTCGATATATATAAGGTAATTGACACAAGTACTTTATTTGTCAAATGTTTCATCTAAAGGCCTGAACACAATTTGCCACGGTCTTTCATTTGAAATATTCTTTAAAGGAAATCATGGCATTTGTTAACTCTTCAGGAGTATCATCAGTATCCATATAATAATGATTGTGTATCATGCTCCAGATCTAAAACATAGAGGCCAATAATATCCGTATACAACCATCTAAAAGGAATGCATTCCATCAATACTATCACACAATCACATTGTTTTAATCCATACGAGAATTTATTTAACAAACAAGAAAATTTTATTTTTCTATTTTAGGTACCTCACAATATTTCATAATATCCTTTTCTAAATTAGACGCATATAAACTTCATTGCCAGACTTATAATAAATATTATTGCATCCACCAATTCCTTCAAATTTATATCGAGTTATTAGATGAAACTTGTGCAACAAGTCGCATTCCATATCACATAATTTTATTTTATGCACTATCATCCAATTATCTTTTACCCCATTAAACATTACTTGATCTATGGACTACAAGTCCTAAAACTGACATTTTGCAAGAGATTTCAACTCTGCATACGTCTTTTCATATTGGTCAATCATTTCATTTTTCTATATTTGTAGCTTAGGAATCCTCATTTTCTTCCATTGATTTTTAGTGCTTATTAAATGAAGAATATCGAGATTCTTATTTCTGGTTCCAATTCTTTTCCTGTTGTGACATAATCAATCGAGATCTCATTTATTTTCAGGCGCCTAAAATTCTTCTAGAACTTTTCTGAAACTTAATTAATCATGCGACATACATACTCTTCCAGAGTTCGATTATTCTCATTTTGACCATATTTAATATTTGCTCATTTACATTACGAGAACATATAAATTTGGAGCCAAGAGGTCTATCATGCTTCAAGCATGTCATAGCCTCTTTACCAATGGAAGTTTGTCCTTCTTGACACTATTTATCATAGGAGCATTAGTAACTGAAACTCTAACTTCTTTTAGGTCAGTAAATACGTCTGGCAATTTATTCGCATCTTTTGTAAATGAATTATCATAAGAACTTATATGTACGAGGATCACATGTTAGTCGATGATAATTGATCTTAAGAAGTCTTTGTCTCCAGTTGCGTATTTTCTCCTCCTGATGTTGGGAACGTTACCTATAAAATGATCATTGATAAACTTTGTCATAAATTGATCGCCAATCAAAACCTTAAATACTTCATTGTAGATGGAGATTCATACTCAACATATCCTCAATGTTTTTCAATATCCATCTTTATCCAATTGTGGTGGAGCAATTAGTCAATCAATCACATATTCAAAAATAGATGAATATTTGGTTCTTGACCTCTGACCATTTGTATTGGGGATAAGTTATGATAATTTATTTTCATGATGCACATTATTGTTGTTGTATATGCATGTCCCTCAGTCAACATTGAAAACTCGTCTATCAATATATTTATCAACGATTCAACTGGATCGTTGATGTAATCATCATATTTATACTATAATCATTATAATACTTGAGATTAACCAACATCATCAAGAATATTGCATAATTGGAGTAACTATACTCGCAAATGAATTAGTTATCTCAGTAACACCAATTACGGAAAAAATACATGTGGACATTCACTCAATATATCAGTTAACTAATAAAGTAGCTAAATGGTCCACATCTTGATATTTTAATCACCTTCAAATCATATATATAGCTATGATGTATAAATTCATTTGGTGTTGGCTTACTTCATATTTCAAGCCACATGTGAAAAAAACGACTTTGGCTAAGTTAAAATTTTCTACTTTTCAAGTAGATGCCCACATTAATTGCATCATATTGAACCGGATAGGTCTAACGGTTCCGCTAAAATATTAAATTTAATAGTAAACTTTCGGTATACTACAAAATATTTTTTTACAGGACAATACCAAACAATTATTCTTTTCTATACACATTGACAATTCAAAATAATGAATGCAATATATAAGATTATAAAAACCTCTTCCATATATTACACAGTCTCAATATGATATATGTTTAGATCAATATCATTAAACTCATGATGTCTTTGAGAATTTCGTAGTAATGCATCCTTTAAGAGTTTGTCCTTTTATTAGCAAAATACTGACTCTTCAGGAGTTTCATTTCATTATTCAAGATTATATATGCACAAGCTTTTCCCACTTCAGATGAGAAAATTAATTTTGTAGTTACCAACTTTAGGTGACACTACGTTTCTTATTATTCAATATACAATATGCAATAGCACTCCAATATTATGCATCATCATAATTTGAGAGGTTATCATTACTCATGCAATATATCTAATCATATAAAGTGAAGTAACAATAATAAAATAATCAATATATAAAAATAAGGGGAGAGAGAAACCATACCAACTCAATATTTCACCACGTCATCAAAAAAACCAATTTTTATCTTTTCTTCACCTTTGGCGAATCATTCCTAATCCATATCTATTTTCTGAGTTTGCTTCGTAATCCATATTTCTTCTGAGTTTATCGGCTCTTCTCACTTCGGCTCTTCTGAGTTTATCCCTTCATTTCACCTTATATACTGATCTCTGTTGAGAATTTCATATCCCTTCAAATCTCTGAAGTCCGACATATCGCTTACACCACACTTTTGAAGGTATTTCATTCGTCCTTCGGTTTGATCATAGATTTAGGTATATAGATACGGATAGGGTATGCTTTGGAGATGAATTTTTCAATGTTAATGTCTGTTCATGGGATTTGCTTAGTTTTCGTTGTTGCATTTTTTTCCATTGCCGGGATAGATTTAGATATTTAGATATGGATATGGATATGGGTATGCTTTGGAGATGAATTTTTCAATGTTAATGTTTGTTCATGGTTTGCTTAGCTTTTCATTGTTGGAGCAGGGATCAGCCCCAAATTCGATTAAGCCATCCACTTCTCCGAATCCAGCCCCAAATTCGATTAACCCAATGCAAATAAGCCTCGCAATTACTGGTTTGTTTTGCTTCCTGGCACTTTAAGCTGATTTTTTTTTCAATCAGGTTCTGCAGCATGACTAATGTGTGAATTTGGATAAACTGCCCCCAGGTTCTCCACATTCATGTTGGACCGTGACTCCTTTATCCGATGATAGCATCATTTTACATGCCCTTACAGAAGGTAGTGACGCCACTGAAATCAAGCTATTTCTAACTAATAAGCCGATTCTGAACATCAGAAAGGAAATCTTCAACTCGGTAGTAAGAGAAGACGAAAGGATTCCCCAACCATGGCAAACCATCGGTTCTCAATCTAAAATTATGCTGAGCTCATGTATGAGACTTTAAAGGATCAGATTCCACGTCTTTTGGGACCGGGTATCTTCTTCATTTTTTGTATCAATATCAGTATATTTATGTATTGCTATCCGATATGAAATTATTAGTGTTTGTTTTTTGGTGATGTATTTATTCGTCTTAATACTTTAAAACTTGCCTGAACCTCATCGATTATTGTTTTGTTGTTGTGCTGTTTGTAATGCCATAGGGATTATATTCTGACCACCTACACTTTAATTTGTAAAAAGCTCATAGTTATCAGATGAAGATATCGTTTATTTTTTTCACTAGCTAATTGGTTCTGTAGATTCTAGCTTTTTTCCGACCCTGGTGTACGCCATATTTGGTAGTTCGAAGCATCTGCCGGTTGGAACAGTGGGTTCACAGATTCACTGGCAAGGATTGAAAGATCAACAAAAAATTTCTATGTTTGGCGTGATGGCACTGTACATTCATTCTGCGGAAGAACTCCAAAAGGTCACATCTTTATCTTGGTTTGGTTTTGTTCCTCCTTCCTTTGCCTGTTAATCGTCTCCACCCCTCCCAATTCATCAAGATTTTTATCATAAGGACTCTCTTACTAAAATGTCTGTTAGTGTTTCGAAACCTTTTCAAATCTAATGTTCTTCATTTAATTGTAGAACTACACTCTCGATTGTTCAAACTTGGATTCAACCCATGCCATTATAGATACATGTGTTTGCCTACTAAGTTGTTTCGGCCTTCGTGTTTTTTTTTTTGCACTAATCATGTAGAAGACATACCAACTCTTTTGACTGATCTATGTTTTTTTGTAGTATAGTCATCCACTTCCGGTGGCTGAGGAAGGAAGGAAAGAAGACTATGTTAGGTCAATTTGCCTGATCCAATGGCAGACATCGGATTATTGCCATAACATAGTTGGAGAATTCTATTCTATGCATGTTGTCCAAAATGGATGAATTGGGAGGCCAACAGCAGAATAATGCTTTGCCTGCCTCTACAAAGTGTAAAATGCTATGGAATGAAAGTGGTCCCATCTTTTTCCTTACTTTTGTGATACCTTCTTCTTACGTGAATGAATGGGTTTAGGGTTATATCATTCTTCTGTTAATTTCCTTCTTTATTTTACTCCTTACGTACAGGATTTATTTTCTATTAACGTTTGTGGGTTGTCAAATCACATTATTGGATGAGTATTTTAAATGTTTATTTACTTAAATTTCCAAAAATGGGAACGAGATGGGGACTAGATGGGGACCTTGGGGTCGGGGTGTTTTTAATACATCTTCAATTTTAAAAAATATTACATGATTAACATGTAACTCCAAATAATAATTTCAGCTACGAGCTATGTCTAACATAGCCATTGAGTATATCTTACATAGCCACAGAGTATATCTAACATAGCCACAAAGTATATCTAAAATAGCCACATAGTATATCTAACATAGGTAGAGAGTATATCTAAATAGCCACAAAGTATATCTAAAATAGCCACATAGTATATCTAACATAGGTAGAGAGTATATCTAACATAGCCACAGAGTATATCTATGCACGGGGAATTTAATATATTTAGTTCACGAACCGTGGCTTCAGTCACCGGT